>JAJONR010002259.1:0-96757 GCA_029582245.1 Solanum etuberosum | reverse complement strand
CCCCCCCCCCCCCCCCCCCCCCCCCCCCCCCCCCCCCCCCCCCCCCCCCCCCCCCCCCCCCCCCCCCCCCCCCCCCCCCCCCCCCCCCATATTTTTAGAGTGTGGGTGGGTATTATGTATTTGAGTGGGTTTTTGAATAATTCGTGAGACTTTTATTTTTGGGTCGAAATTTAATAAATATCAAGTATACGCATAGGATTAAGACACGTGTATGTCTGTTAATATAAAGGGTATATACTCTCCATAATTTGGATGGTAAGGATACTGATGTTCTAAAAGTATAATGAAGGGTATACACATATCATTTACGATAGTTTAAGGGTATATTTATCTTTTTCGTATTTAATATATTCTTTATGAATTACAAATATAATGAGTTTAGTTGGATGACCATAAATTTTTGAAACCCAACTTTTACACATATGTTTGTCTCTAAAGGTATGATAATGAGCTTCTAATGAAAACTTATGTAACATGTATAAATGGTTATAGTCAACTCCTAAAAGAGATTGTGACTTGTTATAAACATTGTGAACACTTGTCCATTATTGAAAGTGAATGTGTCAAGATGTGATATAATTATAATTAAATACATGTTTATGTGTAATTGAATAACTGTCACATCTCACATATATGAGAGATTTGAGAGAAAAAACTGGTATCAGAGCAGTACAATGTTTTTTTTTCTTCAAAGACCACATGAGTCACTATTTATTTTAAAAAGGAAAAGAATGTACAAAAAAAAACTAATGGGTTGATCCAAAGAGTACAACCCACCAACACTAAAAAAAACCAACAAAAGAGAAATCAAGTAAAATAGAAAAAAACAAAACAAGAAAAGAAAAGTGGAAGACTGCAGAACACTTGCAGCTCATTCAACTTCCTCTTCCTCGATGAATCATCTCAATTTTCTACCCAATGGAAGCTGAAGCTCGATTAAGCGTAAGTATTCTCTAACCTTGAAACATCTTGGTATTCTGCCTCTTACATTTCATTTAAAAGTCATCTCAATTTATCCATGATAAATTATTTCAATTTTTTGCTCAACTTTCTTCTCATAGATTCGATGAAGATTAAACCTCGTGTAGATTATGTAGAGATAGTATTGTTGTTAATCCATCAATTTAACCTCAAATTAGTTGAAATTAGTTCTTCTTTTTAGATCTAAACTTTAGTGGGTTGAACCCCAATACTAGGATTAATACCACCACCAAAACTTAAATCCTTTAAGAAGTACTAGTTTCAACCATTTTTTTTCGAGGTTGTGTTTAGATTTCTGAGATTTGCACTCTTGTTCAACTTGTGCAAAGTATTTCTGAACATCAGTAAGGTACACAGTTGAAACCAATCCATTTCTCTCTTCTTTACTGATCTGAGTTGTCAAACTTAACAATCTCGTCATTCTTATGCTCTGTGGATTGTGAAATTATAAATCTATTGTAGATGTTAATTAGCTGCTATAATCTATGAGTCCTTGTTTTATACCATATGCAACATCCCAAAATCTCACGAGGTGCATGATATATCAACCAACTGAATTTCATTTGGACATCATATAATGTGTAGCAATTTTTAACATCTAATATATCTTTATTATTCACCAATATCATCTGCAAATTATTTTCGAACCAAACCAACTATGACCTTGTTGTAGTTGACTGCCTTATCCTCAATTGTGTTGTGCTTTGTTTATCTAAGATGATAATTCTTTTGGCCGTATCTGGAACCTCCTGAAAAGATCTAAATTCATATGTACCTACAAAAAGAAAAACCAAGTTAGCAAAAAAAAATAATCAGCAAGAGTATTTCCTTCCCTTAAGGAGTATTTCCACTCACCATTTAGCATATATACCAAAGACAAAGAGTCGGTTTCAATTATAATGTTTGGAAAACCTTCTCTTATAGCAATAGCTTCAGCAACTAAATTAGTAGAATCAGAAATCTACACCCCCTTAGCAAACATCAGCTCTCCTTCATGGTTTATGATACAAAAGGCAGCAACACTAGGTCCAGGATTACCCCTTGAAGCTCCATATGTGCTACATTTCAAACACCCACCTGGTGGAGGATACCATTTAACCCATTTCAAAATAAACTCAGGCTTGAAACCATCTAATAAAGCAACCATTTTAGGCCAAGTGGAAGGGACATTAGTGTATTGAAACTTCAACTTCATGAATTTCTGAACAGTACTACTGATGTCCCAAATCACTTTACTTGTGGTATAATTACCACAATGAAGTACATTATTTCTTCTTTTTCATAAAAATCATAAAATCGGATTAGGAATAGCTTGAAAAATCACCTTTTGCCTCGTATTTTTTTGAACATCCCACCATTTTTTGATAGACTGCTTCAATTGAATCCAAGGACCTAATATTCCCGCTGCAGATGAGAAATATTGCCACACTCTATATGCAACTTCACCTTTCAAAAATAAGTGTTCCATAGTGTCTACCGTTGGAATAATACAATATAAGCAAATCTGGGACTGGTTAGGGTTCCAATTAGCTATAACAACAGCTACTGGAACTCTATTAGTCCAAACTCTCCAACTAAAGAACAATATCTTGAAAGGAAGATCTTGTACCCATATCTTCTTGAAATTCACATTTTCTTCCTCTTTTTTTCTCAAAATCTCCTAAGCACTCTTAACTGAGAACTTTCCAGTGCTTGTTTTGATCCACCAAGGTCTGTACCCCATATTAATCGGTCTATTATGATCCATAAGCTGTTTGATATGTTCCACAATATGATCAGGCAAATGATCATGCATACTATCATAATCCCACCCTGTTTCCTTCAGAAAAAAATCAATGTCCATCAATGAGTGACAAGTCTGCACTTCAATTTGATACATGTAAAGAGGATCAAGGTGGGTCCAATTATCATACCAAACAGAAGAAGTCCAATCCTTAGGTTCCCACCATAGAAATTTTTCAATGCACTCCCTATTGTGTAACATAATTTTCCATAGTTGAGATCCACCTTTCCACTGAACCAAAGTTGGAATGTGCTTCTTGTAGTATTTGACTGTTATAAAGTTTTTAGACGAAATTCACAAGTAATTAAAGAATTGAATTAGTACTCACTTGTGAAGTAGGTTTAATTGGTGATTTATTTTTTTCTTATTTATTTATTTATCAAAAGAACTCATTCGTATTTCTTTAGAAGCGTAGAAGAAAAGAATTATAGATCTATATAAGTGCTTTTGGCTCATAATAATTATTTTGAAAGATGAGAAGAAGAGAATTACAAATTTGAAAATTTAACTTTTGTTTATCCTTAATTCATTTTGTAAAGTTTTATTGAAGAAGAAAGAGAAGTTTAGAACACTTATCCCTTTTAAGAAGGAAAAAGAAAACAGTTCTTAATATTAATGGGAAAAGATGAAAGTGCACGTTATTTGACTTTTCTTGAAAAATGGGGGAAAAGAGTATTACATTATGAAAAAGACGCTCACATGATACTTTCTTTCATTTATGAAAAAAAGGAATGGTGTAGTAATTTAAAGTTAAAGGAATGGTGTAGTAACAAAATGAATTCATTCTTTCACTTTGACTTAATAACAAACGTATTCTTTTAAAACATAACTTTATGTTATTAATTTTTTGTATAAAAATATACATAAATCTTCAAATTAGCTTTAAAAGAAATTTGACCAACTTTTTAAAAAACTTTTGGTTATGATTATAATTTGAGATGTTTACAAAAATTTGTCTTGATATTATTTTTGTCTTCTTTGTTCTAACATAATTTAAATAGATTTTATCTTTTATACATTTATTATGACATATGTTGTTGCATTAAATGATAATAACCATTTTTATTTTCTTGTTTCCATTTCAGATATGACTGAACGGTGTCATGCTCAAATTGTTTCAAGTAGAGTGATACTAAAAGATGAGCAAAAATTTATAAAAAGAGTGTGTCACAAGAAGACTAAATTCAGTAATGATTTAAATTCAAAGCTTGAAGTCATAAGAAATAACTCATGGACATTGATTTTTTTTTATAGAGGGCAAAAAACTTATAAAAAAAGAAAGAAAGAAGATTACATGAGGAGTTTAAGAATATCTCACGACCTAATACACCTTGGTTGACACCCATACTAACCCCTTCGTAGGCAAATCATTTTTTTCAACTAAATCATGCTGTAAGTAGTTTATTTAACACAATAATAAGCATAAGACATGAAATATGTTCTCAAGTATAATAATAAACAGAAATGCAAAAAAACTAATTATTACATTTCTAGAATCTGAAAATCATCATACAAAACTTTAATTCATAATGTCCAAGAATAATCATAAACTATAAAACAATGTCAAAAAGATATAGACATCGGTCCTCTAGAAGATCTATGCCAGCTTGGCTAGGAGTAGCTCACCCTCATATAAAATATACTGTTGCACTAGATGTGAAATCGCGTGGAAGACTTTGGATCACAATATGCACTCAAAAGAAAAGTGTAGAAGTAGTATCAGTACAAACACTATATATTGATAGACATTATAGGCTGACTAGCAAAGCAAATAGACAAGTAGAATTGAACATAATGAATGCTCAATAAGTCAAGCAATCAACATCAACAGATAGATAATCCCAGTCCTGACATATTAATGTCAATAATCATTGGACATATAAGCCAATACAACATACATAATAGTCTTCAAAAAAACTCTGCATAAGACAAGCAATCATACACAATCATGGAATTACATACATACTGAATCATAACTGTATAACCTCTATCTCATCAGTCTTATCTGTCACTCACACAATCGCTCATATGTACATACATGTTATGATGCTAAGGGACTTTAGTCTTTCTCCACTAGTAATGACTTATAGGAATTCTAGGTGTCTATATACCTATCAGTGTGGTACTCGATCCATCACACAATCGATCATCCATAAGCTCACATCAAATTTGAGTCACTCATCATCAAAATAGATATATATTCTCAACATTTTCATTATATATTCAGATGGCGGTAGTGAGTACGAAGCTTTAACTAAGAAGTTGCTAACATGGGCATCCAACATCTGTTTTCACCCTCTTATACACCCCATAGAGTTGGTGCTGTTGAACATCATCATCAACATGTAATGAAGACAACTTTAACTTTACTACATCAAGCCTCTAAGCCTCTTCAATATTAGACTTATGCTTGTCAAACTGTCGCATACCTAATCAACCGAATGTCCACACCTATCCACAAGGAAAGTCTTCATTTGAAGCCCTCTTTCATGTCAACCCCAACTATTCCTATTTTCGTACCTTTGGTTGTTCCTGATATCCCTGGTTAAAACCCTATAATAATGATAAATTGAAAAATCTCGCCGTTGTGTCTTTCTTGGTTACTCTGTCACCCATCATTGCTATCAATGCCTTGATCCATATGCTTCCAAAATATTTCTCTCTCGTCAGGTAATATTTCAAGAAAACAATTTTCCTTTTGCGTCTATTACTCATGGGATACCTAAAGTTACACCACAAGAAATACATTTATGGCTTGATAACTCAACTACCAACCACCCATGTCATTATGAAACCATATCTTCTCCCGTGCCTCTAACTGATGTTCCATTTGTGCCCATGACAAATCATGTTTTACTGATGGAGAACACACTGCCATCATCTCCTTCATCCTCAATGCAACTGCATTCACATTCCACATCTTCTTCTGGCAACCACAATGAAGAGACTAGTCTCTTATCCTCTGCGGTTATTCCTGCCTTGAGTGAAGATGCTCATGTCTTTCATTTGCAATAGGTAAGTTCTACTCCCCCTCAATCACCTACTCGTGTTTCTACCCACTCTCAACATAATATTTTTAAACCTAAGAAGCCTACATACTACTTTGATTTGGTTGTTTCTACGGACACAACAGTGGTTCACCAAACTTACAAACATACAGTTTAGCATGCTCTTTGGCGTGATGCAATATGTGAGGAGATTGCTACTCTTGTTAGAACAAGACTTGGAGTTTAGTTTATAAATCTCAAGCACAAAATATAAGTGGATTTTTTGAATTAAAGACAAACAAGATGGCTCAATATATTAATAATAATATTGGTAGCCAAGGGTTTTCATCAACGTCCAGGTTTTTACTTTACTTCTACTTTCAGCCCGGTGGTTAAACTAATTACAAATTTATCTTCTATTGACATTTCTTGTGTACTTCAACTGGCCTATTTATCAGCTCGATGCTAATAATGCTTTCCTTCAAGGAACTCTAGGTGAAGGGGTTTATATGGATCAATCGCCTGGGTTCACTGATAAAATCCATCCTTATCATGTGTGCAAACTTCACAAAGCAAATTATGGAGTTCGTCAAGCTCCTCATTGTATAGAAAGTTCAAGAACTTTATTGCTTCTACTGGTTTTGTATGCTTACAAACAGATCCTTCTCTATTCATTCTCCGTGGCACATACTCTGTTGTATTTATTCTCCTATATGTGGATTATATCATACTCACAAGATCTTCAAAATTCAAGATTTACTATGTGTTAGCGGAAATGTGAAACTAAAGAACAAGAAAGAACAACAATATTTAACGTGGTTCGGATCAAAATGATCCTACGTCCACCAAAGAACAACTACACCAATATTTATTTCACTCTACAAAGAATACAAGTGAAATATTACAAGAGAGAGAACATCAAATGCCTTAGAAGGTGAGAAGGCAAGTGAGAGGATATCTTGAAAATGAACTAAGAGCTACCTATTTATAGGAATGAATTCTTCCTATTAATGTCATCCATGACATCACCATGTGTCAAAATGTAAAGGTTAAACATGTGAAACCATTTTATGGTATACCCAAATTTCACCTACCAATATACTATCTTGACTTTTATTTTGTACTAATAAAGAATTATCTTCCTACCAAATCTTCACATTAATTCATTTTCCATTGAGTTTGATTCCACAAAAACCAAACCAACTCTTTCAATCTCCACCTTGGTTTGCGTTCCGAGCATGCGTATAAACAACTCCGGCTAAAATTTCTAAGCTTATTGGGCAATCCCATTGTAAGAAACAAGAAGAATCAAACCTTTGTTGAACATACTAGCTCCACCTAGAAGTTGTTCCCCAGAGTTGCATCAGTTGATGCATACTCCCGCTAAGTCCTTGCAGTGTGCAAATTTGGCAAGCGGGACTATCTTGGTCAATATGGCTGCAACGTTATCGTCTGTGACAATTTTTACAACCTTGATAGCTCCCTCTTCAACGACATCTTGAATGAAATGGAATCTGACATCAATGTGTTTGGCGCGCTCATGAAATCTTTGATTTTTAATCAAATGAATAACACTTTGACTATCACATCTTAGAATTGATTCCAGCTGATCCAAACTCAATTCTGCCACCAAACCTTTCAACCAGATAGCTTCTTTCACTGCCTCTGTTTCTGCCATATATTCTGCCTCTGTTGTAGACAAAGCGACAATCGACTGTAAAGTCGATTTCCAACTAACGGCACTGCCAACGAGATGTATCCAGTTGTGGACCTCCTCCTATCAAGATCCCCTGCATAGTCAGAATCTACATAACCAAGAACTGAAATACCTTCACTTTTCCGAAAGGTTAGGCCAACATCAGGAGCTCCTTTGAGATATCTCAATATCCACTTAACAGCTTCCCAATGCTTTTTTTCCTTATTTGCCATATACCTGCTTACCACACTTACATATTGAGCAATATCTGGACGTGTACACACCAAAGCATACATAATGCTGCCAACTGCGCTCGCATAAAGAACCTTTGACTTATGCTCCACCTTATCCATAGACTGAGGCATTTGTAACTCTGAAAGCTTGAAATGAGAAGCTAACAGTGTACTTACAGGCTTGCTCATATGCATATTGAATCTCTCAAGAACCTTTTCGATGTACCTCTTCTGAGAAAGATGTACAACACCGTCTTCTCTTGAAATCTCCATTCCAAGGATTTTCTTTGCAACTCCCAAATCCTTCATGTCAAATTCCTTGCTCAACAGTTTCTTCAAAATATATATCTCTATGATGTTGTTAGCAGCAATAAGCATATCATCAACATACAACAATAGATAAATCATAGAGTTACCAGACATCTTCTTGTGATACACACAGCTATCAAATGCACTCCTCGAAAATCCATGTGTAGTCATGAATGCATCAAACCTCTTGTACCACTATCTAGGGGATTGCTTCAAACCATACAAAGACTTCTTCAGTCGACATACATGATCTTCTTTTCCTTCAGCTAGGAAACCTTCAGGCTGATCCATATAGATTGTCACCATGTAAGAAAGCAGTTTTGACATCAAGTTGTTGAAGCTCTAAATCAAATTGTGCAACCAATGCTAGTAGCACGTGAATTGAGCTATGTTTCACGACCGGAGAGAAGATCTCATTGTAGTCAATTCCTTCTTTCTGACTGAAACCTTTTGCAACCAATCTCGCCTTGAACCTAGCATCTTCCACTTCGGAATACCCTCTTTCTTTTTGTAGACCCATTTGCATCCAACTGTCCTCTTCCCCTTTGGCCTTTTAACTAAGACTCATGTCTCATTTTTGTGAAGAGACTCCATCTTTTCCATCATGGCTAACTTCCATTGTGCAGCATATTTGCCAGAAGTTGCTTCAATAATAGAGGAGGGCTCAAGATCCTTAATCTCTTCTTCTGCAGCTACGAACGCATATGCAATCAGATTTTCTTGCTCTATAAGACGTTCTGGTTTCCGTATTTGCCTTTTGTCCCTTCCCTTTGCAATTGTGTATGGTTCATTGACAAAAAGTTCTTCAAGATTTGCATCTTTTGACTCATCAACTTGAGTCTCTTGATCTTTTTCCTTGGTAAGCTCCACCGGTAGCTCCACCTGCTCGTTATTCTCGTTTCTTGATAACTACACAGAAACTTTATGAGGATCAAATATAGAGGATTCATCAAAGGTAACATATCTAATAACTACAAATTTGAGTAAAGACAAACACCAAAGTTTGTACCCTTTTACTCCATCTACATACCCAACGAATATGGCCTTTTTAGCCCTTGGTTCAAGCTTTCCTTCATTAACATGATAATAAGATGGACACCCAAATATTCGCAAGTATGAATAGTTAGAGGGTTCACCTGACCATACCTCATTAGGAGTCTTAAAGTCAATCGTTGATGCTGGAGATTGATTGACAATATGAGAAGCAGTATGAACTGCTTCAGCCCAAAATACTTTGGACATCTTGGCTTGTAAGAGCATACAACGAGCCTTCTCAAGAAGAGTTATGTTCATTCTCTCGGCAACTTCATTTTGCTGTGGTGTGTGCCTGAACGTCTTATGTATTGCGATCCCATGAACCTTGCAGAAATCATTGAACTCTTCACTGCAAAACTCCAAGCCATTGTCTGTGCGAAGATACTTGATTTTTCTCTCATTTTGATTTTCAACCAATATCTTCCACTCTTTAAATGCTTTAAAAGCATCACCTTTTGCCTTCAAGAAACGCACCCAAACCTTTCGTGAAAAATCATCAATGAATGTGAGAAGATACCTCTTTACTCCTTTCGATGGAAGCTTAGAGGGACCCCATGTAGTCTAGCACCCCTCCCGTCTTGTGCTTGCCAGTGCTGAAGCTGACCTTTCTCTGCTTCCCTAAGACACAATGCTCACAAAATTCAAGTGTGTTGATCTTCTCACCATTCAAAAGGTTGCAGTTGCTCAACATCTCCAATCCCCGTGCGCTCATATAGCCTAGTCTCATGTGCCATAATTTTTCCTTGTCATCATTAGATAACTGCATTGTAGATGCATTTACAGATCCAATAATGGTGTTTCCCGCAAGTGTGTAGATGCCATCCTCCAGCCTGGCCTTCAACATGACTAAAGACCCTTTAGTCACTTTCATAGTTCCTCCTTCACTCATGTACTTGTAGCCTTGTTTATCCAAAGTACCCAGGGAGATCAAATTCTTCTTTAGATCAGGAACATGACGAAATTCTTTAATAGTCCTCACGATTCCATCATGGCAGTGATCACGAACTGAACTAATGCCAACTATTTTACAAGTTGCATTATTGCCCATTAATACGGTACCTCCACTTGGTTCATAGCTGCTGAACCAATCTCTTCAGAATGTCATATGCAGAGTACAACCAGAGTCTAACACCCATTTGTTGTCATAGACTCCACTATTGGATGATGTTGTTAGTACATAATCATCATCAGAATCATGTACTTGCTCAACAATGGATGCACTCGCTTTTTCTTTGGACTTTGACATAGGGTAATCTCGTTCAAAGTGTCTCGTTCAAAGTGCCCCTTCTTGTGATAGCCCCAACATTCCGCATTCTTCTTGTTCACACGAGACTTTGATCTGTACTTCGATTTGCTCATTCTCTGTTGGCTAGTACGACCTCTCACAAAGAGCCAACTAGCTTCGTCACATTTGTCTCCTTCAAAATGCATCCGCACATCACAAGAGTTAAGTGTTTTTCGCACTTGCTCAAGAGTGATAGGCTCTTTTCTATACATCATTGAATTCTCAATATCACGATATTTTGAAGTCAATGAAAATAGAAGCACATGCTAGCGTCTCCTCATCCTTTTTAATTCCAGCAGTC
Source organism: Solanum etuberosum (assembly GCA_029582245.1). Classification (NCBI taxonomy): domain Eukaryota; kingdom Viridiplantae; phylum Streptophyta; class Magnoliopsida; order Solanales; family Solanaceae; genus Solanum; species Solanum etuberosum. Next base: position 86,147 of record JAJONR010002259.1, on the reverse strand, counting down.
TGTAAGTCCATCACAAGTTTGTTGAACCCATCTAGATGGTCCTGCAACAAAGTACCTGAATCCATCTTAAATGTGTGAAGACGTCGTTGTAACAACATCTTTGTTGTCACTGACCGGTCCTGGTAAAGCTCTTCCAGCCTTTTCCATAACTCTTTGGCCGTCTCCTCAGTACTTGTACTCACTTCACAAAGTACGTTAGGTGCAAGGGATAGTTGGATTACACTTAATGCATCTCCTTCAATCTTCTCGTTGTCGGAATCCAATGTCTTATCGGGGTACTTTCCGTCAATAGCATGGATTAAACCTTCCCTCCGCAGTAACGCCATCATCTGGATCTTCCAGACACTGAAGTTGTTGCGCCCACTAAATCTATCAATTTCAAACTTCATGGAACTCATCTTTACTTGTTCTTCCTCTTCTACTACAATGTATTTGGAAATACAGAAAACCAAAGTAATTCTTTTCTGATGTGGAAGTTCAGACTGTGCTGCAACCACAGAGCATACTCAGACATAACCTTGGCTCTGATACCAATTGTTAGCGGAAACGTGAAACTAAAGAACAAGGAAGAACAACAATATTTAACGTGGTTCAGATCCAAATGATCCTACGCCCACCAAAGAACAACTGCACCAATATTTATTTCACTCTATAAAAAATACAAGTGAAATACTACAAAAGAGAGAACATCAAATGCCTTAAAAGGTGAGAAGGCAAGTGAGGGGATGTCTTGAAAATGAACTAAGAGCTACCTATTTATATGAATGAATTCTTCCTATTGATGTCATCCATGACATCACCATGTGTCAAAATGTCAAGGTTAAACATGTGAAACCATTTTATGGTTTACCTAAATTTCACTTACCAAGATACTGTCTTGACTTTTATTTTGTACTAATAAAGAATTATCTTCCTACCAAATCTTCATATTAATTCATCTTCCATTGAGTTTGATTCCACAAAAACCAAACCAACTCTTTCACCATGTTAATAATGCATTGGCTCGTCATTTTTCTCTCAAGGACTTATCTCCTTTGACATATTTCCTCAGTGTTGAAGTTTCTCGCCAATCCACATGTTTGTATCTCTCACAAAAGAAATATATTATTGATCTTCTCGAGTCCGTACTCCTCTTGCTTCCATGTCCACTTTGAAATTAGAGGATGGATATCAGCTTACAGATTGTAAAATCTATAGGAAGCTCATTGGTTCTCTTCAAAATCTATCTGTCACAAAGCCTGACCGGGCTGACATTGCCTTTGCTGTCAACCGTTTATCTCAATTCATGCACAAGCCCTCCTATCAACATTTGCAAGCTGCAAAAAAGGTATTTCGGTATCTGAAAGGTACCAATCACCTTTGTCTACTCATTCGACCAATTGCACAATTAAATCTGATCATTTATTCATATTCTGATTGGGGTAGGAATGCTGATGACGGATGCTCTACTGATGCATATGCTGTTTTACTTGGCGGATCTCCTATCAGTTGGTCATCTACGAAGCAACACATAGTGGCTCGCTCCTCATCTGAAGCCGAGTACAAAGCCATTGCCAATACTACTGCTGAAACAATCTGGATTGTCAATCTTCCCGAAGAACTCTGCTTCTCCATTCCAAACACTCCAACCATTTATTGTGATAATCTTGGTGCCACTTTCCTCTGCCAAAACCCAGCTTTCCACACACGTATGAAGCATCTTGACTTGGATTATCACTTTGTTGGGAGCGGGTTCAAGATAAGTCTCTCACTGTCCGTCATGTTTCATCTTCTTTGCAGCTAGCTGACTCTCTTAAGAAGATTGTACTTGCTGCCAGTTTCCTCTCTCATCGATCCAAGATAGGTGTTGTTGTACCACCACCTATCTTGCGGAGGCATAAAAAGGAAAGATAATCCTGGGGATATCTTTCATTTTTTCAGATTTTGCAATCATTTAGATCTTCCATATCTTTTAATATCCCTTATTTTTTACAATTTACTAATTCTTTTTATTTAGTTTCTTTGTATTGTTAAGCAATCTTTGGTTCTCCTTATGTATTTAAATATGATCAATGTAATACACAAACTACAACTTTTTGCAAAATCCTTCTGCCTTACTAGGCTCAAGTGAGATATCTCCTAATTACTACTGGAACATTCCATTGCCCTGGTCTCTTGAGGCTAAGCCTAAGGCTCGTTCTCAACGTGATCGTTCTGAATGTAAATATGATGAAGGTTCTTCTAGTGATGGAGATGATTAACAAGTGGAATAACCACTCTTTCTTGAGAAATTGGATGAAATAACATCGTGATTCCTGGATAAGTTTTTAACTATATTTTTGAACTGTTGTCTTATAGTTGGTACTTGTTTAACAAATTTGATATTGTTATGACTTATGAGTAAGTGTGTTATTTGTTGAATGTCTTAATTGATGTTTTGGTTGGAGATTGTTGGTGTTAGTTGAAGATTGTTTGATGGTGTAGTGTTGGTTGATTACAGTGTTGAATCTCACTAAACGAAATAAAGGATTTTGCAGCAATTATTTTGTATCAATAATATAATTACAGCTATATTATATTTAGCGACAATAATAAATATGGTTTCCCATCAGTTTTGTCCCTCAAAAATATAGATGATTTTAGTTTTCGCAAATGTTGCGAGGCAAGAGAGCATAAACAAAAGCAAAAAAGAAAACTTATTCATGGAAATTTATCATAAGCAAGAAGAAAATTTTCATCTGTTTTACAGTGTCCAAGGAACCATACAAGTACAGCCATTTCATGGATCCACATTACAGGATCTTATGCTATACAATTTCAAAGGCGACGACATAAATACTCCACAATTTTCAATTGTGCAGCAAAAGAAAATTAATAATTCAAGAAACGCCAACGGTTTTACCAAGCAACCAGAGCATCAGTGTCAGCTCTATTCCGAAAATGGTGTGAAGAGAAGTTCTGTCTAACATGAAGCCATATATCGTAACTCCTGCTCGATTGTTCTCAAAATATGTCACTGCACCACCAATCATATATCAAAATAAGTGATCATTAGTCTGTTTGAACCAATTGTGCATTTATATACGAGTTTAACTTATATGCATCGATAGTGTAAAGTTTTTTTTTTTTGTATAGAATTATCATATCATAGTGACCTACAATCACAAGTAGTAATTGCTTTGAAGTACACCTAATTCTTTATATTGTGAGTGCATAAATTATTAATATAGTACTCCTTCCGTTTCAATTTGTTTGTCTGGTTTGATTTGACACGAAGTTTAAGAAAGTAAAATAGACTTTGGATTCTTCTGGTCTTAAACTAAAGATATATATGTACCAAAATGTCATTTAAACGGAGGGCTTAGTGAAATGAGCAAACCTAGAGCCTGCCTTTTTTGGAACGAAATTGTACTATAGGCATACGAGGGGACAAACTTCGTATTATCCAGTTCATCCTCTTCATCTCCAACATCCTCTGCATCAGATGATCCGTTATAACCATTGTTGCAATCTACTTGATGAGCTGCTGGAGGAAACTCAGTCTCAGCCCAATGATACGAGTCTATTGTCGCGCACGCATGCCATTTTGCAGCGAGGCACGTCACGGATTGTGCCTTGTGAGTAATTCTGGTTGCACTCCGCAACAGTATCATCAGTCCAGCAAGAAGGCTGACAGAACACAGCTGCATATATTAAGGACCAAAATATTTAGTTCCACTAATGGACAAAGGCGAATTCATAATTTAGAGTTCAATGAGTTCAAAATAAGTGTGATCTTATTATGTGTATGCATTTTCATATATTTGCTCATATCTTGGAAGAGCTTGGTCCAAGGACCGCAAATTATCGTCTAATATTTGCTCATATATTTTTCAACCAACTTATAGATAAAATATTATACTTCCATCCAACGTTTGTAATAACTTACAAAATTTTAGACCAAAAACATGCTAAAAGGTCCGTATATTGTAAGAAAAATAAAAAGATGATCAAAACTCGGAAGCAATCACAAATAAAAAACACTAGTTAATGAGATTACGAGAATGCATTACCGCAAGTTCACCACTCTTATAGATACGTAGATCTGCATTTGAGCGTGTAATCAGGAGAAGGGAGGCAAATAGACTTGCTGTGATAAATATCAATGCCCACAAGATGAATACGCGGAACCTATGGCTAATAATTCTCAAATGCCTTCTGATCCTGAGGTGTTCTCTCAACACGGATTCAACATCAGAATCCACATGGAAGAGTACCTGAGCGAAATCTTGTAGTCGGAGGATCTGAAGGTAACATATCAAGCGGAAAAGGACACAAACTAAGAAGAACACGACCATCCTGTAGAACCAGGAGCTCAGCTCCAGAATGCAGGCGATGACATTGCCCAAGAATGGGATTTGGGTTCCACCTGAGCTGTACCACCAAATCTTGTATGTGCTTTCAGCAACAAAACATGGCAGGACAAAAAAGAACAGGATCTTCGTCGATCTCTGCATATTAATAAGAGGAGAGAATATAGTTTTACGCCATGTTGTTAAAATGTGCATAGTACTAATTGCTAGTACAAAACAAGAATCAACATATCATGTTCACTGATTTGAACAAACATAAATTCAGGTATCTCCGAACATACAACAACAACATACCCAGTGAAGGGTGTAGATTTAGCTGTCTTAGTTTATCAATCATGGAGTAACTATTCAATCTACATTTATGAATGGAACTCTTGACTCTTGTTTGCATTGAGCACCCATGAAGTCATACTGGAGAAATATCGATCCTCGACTATCTAATCATTAAAGGAAAAACCTTTACTACTATCAAGCTTCTTCGTTTTCCATCCGACCCTATCAGGAGGATCTATATACCTACCAGCATGACTCGAACCCTCACTCTAATTGGTTGATTATAAGAGGTGCTCAACCACCAGAGCACACCTCACTTGTCTTTTACTATCAAACTTAATCAACTCCAAATCATTCATTTTAAACACAAAATTTACCATATGGAATTGAAAAACTCAAAAAGAAACAGAATCTAAGGAACAAAACATCTTTAAAAACAAAATATGAAATCGTGCACGAGAGAGATGGCTGAGAGGAAGAGGATAAAAAATACATACATTGAGCTGTTGTGTGTAGCAGTTTCTAACAGTCTCACTCTCATCACAAAGTTTATCCAGGAACAAGAACCTCCGAAGTCCATATTTCTTATTGAACCTCGAAAGACAGATAAACGACAGAGCAGCAACACTACTCATCGACAACTGAGTGACACAGTCATAAGTCCTACTCTGATCAGCATCGCACTCGCTACAAGCCAGTAGGTAATGAGACAGCCATGGCACAACAACAGTTAGCAAACTAAACACAAACCAAGACAAACAAGCAGACGGAGGGTTCGATTGATCGACACACATCCACTTAAACCACGTCCTAAAACTCCTCAATTCATCATACATGTGTGAACCACTTCGTACTAATACCGTTTTATTTTCCAAAGCTTCATCGTCGTCCGCCATATTTATACTCTCAGTGTATATAACTTAAACAGTTGCCTTTGTTAGCGCCAAAATTTGTTCATGGAGACAGAAGAAAATATTGTAAAATATTAAATGACAATGAGTTGATGTTTTTACGAGGCAACTTGTGTAGAAGGGCAAGAAAAAAGGTGCAATAAATGGTTGGTTATATTGGAAAGTAGAGGAGGATAATGGATGAATCAAGTTCCTATTCCTCACATTTCAATTTTTCTTTTACCACAAAAAGTAGCTGGAATCATCAAAAGGTTAAGGGATTCCTTCTGGATTCTTCCAATCAATCGACATTACATAGAGTATGTTTAATAAATGGAGGTTGGGATTGCAATGGAGTTATTATTATTTATAGATAGAAGAACCCATGGAGCTTGTGATTTAAGGTGAACTTTTTACTTATCTAAGCTTCCGTGATCAAACAGCTCATTTTCACCGGTTTAGTAATTTAAACTACCAACAAGATTGTGGTGAAGTGGTAAGTACTCATTCATCCTTAACCAAGAGGTCTCGGGTTCAAGTCTTCTCAGGTACGGAGTCACCTCTGTAAAGGTGCACTTTACCCCACAATATGGGACTTCTCGGCGCGAATTTAGTTAGACTCCAATATGGATACCGAATACCATGTGGAAAACCAAAATACATTCAATTTTTATATTTACATTACTTTTAACAAGTTTTATGGAACAATATCATTACAAACTTTCAAATAATAACAAACACATCATAAACAAAATATATAAATGATGGGGTAAATATAAAAATTTGGAATAAATTTTTAAAAGTTCCCAAACATAGAATTTAGCCCAAAAACTAGTTTTGGCATAATACATAAATGTGTCTTTTAACTTGGCTTTATTTCACATTTTATGCCCTCTAACTTAGGGTGTACACAAGTAGACAGTTAAACTTGTATGAAGTTGTAACAAGTAGATAAATGAGTCTTATGTGACATAATACACGTAGGACGCCACGTGGAACACAAATTGTCATGTAAAATGCCACGTAGGACGTGCATGTTTATTTATTTGACTTTATACAAGATTAAGTGTTTACATGTACATATTCAAAGTTGGAGGACATAAATGTGAACTGAGGCCAAATTAAAGGACATATCTATGTATTATGCCACTAGTTTTTCCTAGTTTTTTGGAATTTGGATGACATATCACATGCATGGTACTATCGATCGGCGACCATAAGAACAGTCGAGTAGTTTTAGAGTTGTTGGCAAAACGCTTACTAAAGTATTATCAACATGCAACTTGTAACTCGATAAAAAGTCAAAGTCAGTTCAAGTAATTTCTCGACATGATTGCTAACAAATTCATAACCTTAGAGTGATTTCATTCATTGATTATATAAAAAATATGTTTTTCGTTTGATTAATTGTCATTAGTTATTCTCTTTTTATTTTTAATTTAGTTAAATCATAAATAAAACTTTTGGATTTTATCATTTGAATAAATAATCAACATTAGTTCAATATAGTAAATAGTTTGACAAATCTTTGTGGGTACGAAATCTGAACTAAAAATTCTATATTATTTATATGCTCACGTGTACTTGCGTGTGCATTTGGATACGACAATGGGTTCAAAAGAACAAAACAACCATGTGGTTCGTTACATGTCTAAATCCTCAAAAATCAAGACGACACTCCACTGCCTACTAACATTCTACTCTAATACACGTCTCTTATATAAGAACATGTCCTGAGTAATCTGAAGTTGTGTCATGTCATGACATGTCTAATCACTTCACTGCAATACTTTAATTTTTTGGTTCATCTCTACCTCGCCTCATATCTACTGTATCCAACCTATTGCATCTTCTCACTTGGACGTTTGTGCAACTTCTGTTCATATGTACAAACAATCTCAATCACGCTTATCTCATCTTGTCTACCACAAAGGTCACTCCCACCTTATTCAGGATATCCTCATTCCTAATCTTATCGCTCCTAGTATGCTTACACATCTACCTCAACATCCTCATTTCCGCAACATGCATCTTCTGAACATAAGAGTTCTTGACTGGACAATAATTTACCTCATACAACAAAGTTCGTCTAACCACCATAAAACTTACCTTTAAATTTTGGTGATACCTTTTTATTACACAAGACTCTAGAGGCAAGCTTCCACTTCATTCAAACCACACCAATACAATGTGTGTGATATCATCTCCACTTTTCTGAATCACAGATCAAAGATACTTAAACCTATATTTTTGGGGATGGCCTTTGTATGGGCAACTTTTATGTTTAAAAGATGAGGGTCCTAGAAATAAATATGATGAAGTGAATGTGTGAGCATATTCGGAGCTACAAAATTAGAAATGAAGATGCACCGAATAAGATCGAGTGATCTTTGTGGTGGATAAAATAAGGAAAGTAAGATCGAGATATTTTGAGCATATAGTCCCAATGAGGAGGTAATTAAGCGGTGGTGGTTCGAGAAGAGGTAAATACAACTCGAAGAAATTGTTTAAAGCATCTTATTTGTCTCAGTTCACGTGACAAACTTTACATTAATTATTTTTAAAAAAAAAATATTTTTATACTTATAAAAAATTTAATTATCATAATTTAATAATCACAAATATTAATAACCTTTTACAATTAAAACTTTGTGCACAATAGTACTTTCAAAATAAAATTAAGAGGTAGCATTATTTAGCATTCTTTTTTGCCTGTAGTTTCCCTTTTGGCCTTGTCAACATATCCTCCATGGATATTGAAAATTTTCCCCATTGATATGCAATCATGCATCATCCCTAATGATTCATTTTTCTTCTCACAAGAGCAACCCTAATAATTAGGGGGCGGACCCACCCTTATTCAAGTGGTGTCAACGCGCAAAGTGCTCCACCAGAGTTAACTCAGATATTTCGCAATATCTGTAAAAATAGCGCAGAGTTGCTTCGACTCATCGGTAGGGACGTACCTGAAAGGTGGAACATAACAGAATTAGTTGAGGCTGTTATAGGAGATGACGCTCTTCTAATTTAATCTGGCGCAAAGTCAGTAAAACTAGGGCCTTCGAGTTGGAATTTCCAACTATAAACAAGTGTAACAAAGTCACCATTCTCGATTTCTATTGCGACAGAGGGAGGTACATCCTTTCGTCGGAAAATTATATATATATATATATATTGACACCTCTTGACATAAGTTAAAAAATTAGTCTAGTCTTAAGGGTGTTGCAAAAATTCCAAGCCTGATTCACACGCTATATTTTCTATACCACATTTATTTATCAATTAAGCCTGATTCCATCTTAAATATATTTACTTTTTTCGTTCTCCTCTCTAGCTCGCTTATCTTTCGAAATATCTATATTTAAAATTATATCTGGTATCAAAGATATATGCATTACTAGTATATCTAATTTGAAAATTGATACAAAATTATTAATTAAAAAGACAATATGTAATTATTTCACAATAAATATTTGTGAAATTAGGTTGTTTCCAAAAGAAAAAGAAGAAGTAGAAAATGAGTAGAATAATGTCCAAAATTTTGAATTATATGAGCACATTGGTGAACCCCACAACTATCTCTCGCCATTTTTCGACTGCAGGTACTTTTCTTCTCCGATTGCTACCTAATTTCTTGTCGTATCTGCAAAATTATGTGCTCTTGCTATTAATATGTACTCTGAAATGCTGAATTTGAGAATTTTTTTTCTGTACTTGAGTTGCATTTCATGGCAAACTGCTCTAAATCTTCAAGCTTTGTGTTGATTACATTGTTGTTTCTTTTCATTTTTTGGGTTTCCTTCTTCAATTTTTCAAACTTAAGTTGTTCTTTTTCTGGGTTTAAGAATGTGTTGAAGACCCAAAATAAGTTGGTTATTTCTAGCTTATACGTGCGTGCACGGTATATGTAAATTCTTTTTGAAATTGAACATAGCTCATTCAATTATCACTATTATTGTCGTTTATTTTGATTTTTTCTGGGTTTGGTACTAAAAAAATTGGAATTAGCTACGAACTTACATAGCTATTTCACTCGTAGCTAATGGAAATCTGTAGCTAAATAGGATTAGTCACATATTTTGCTGATTAGCTACATAATTTGTCCCTTGCTAAATTCAGTTTTTTAATAGTGTTCTTTTGAAAAATTAGCTCCTTTCTAATTATGAGATAATGGTGAGGTAGGAAATGCAAATAATTAGCTCGTTTCGAGATGTGTTTTGATAAATAGTTGGTAATAGTTCAGGTAGGAAATGCAAATACGTGATAGTTCAGCTAGGAAACATAAGAAAAAAGTGATACTTTAGGTGTGTTTTTTGACTATTATCTCTATAGTATATATTTTCTTTTTTCACCCTTCAATTTGAATATACGTGCTTCTTCGAAAGAACCTTAATTCTGTTTGATCAATTTAATATAGTGAGGAAAGGAGAGTACTAACAAGTACCACAACGATTGTCAAAATGAAGAGTAGCAATCAGACATGGGATCCATTGGTGGAGGAGTTCACTTTTGCAGCAAATTCAGCTCTGTTCAGTAATTGTCATGCTTCGACTATTGTTGAGGTTGTGATTAATTTTAGTTGTGATTCACTGATTAGCTAGATTGACTGAGAATATAGCTGATTTAGTTTTTCATTAACTGATGTATTGAGATTGCGACTGATTTGGTTCTTATAAAGGTGAATAAGGATCATTTCTTGGTTGCTTATTTCGGTGGTACAGTAGAGGGAGCTCCCGATGTGAAAATTTGGGTACAAACTTTTAAGGTAATCACATCCTGTACAACTTAGCTTGAGTTTTCTAACTTGTTGGTGGTTTATCGTGTTTCCTTCGTATCAGATACTGTATGCTTTTTTACTTGCTAACCAATTACTGACTTTGAGTTTATAGTTCGCTTATATCAGCTACGTCATTTTCAGAACATACAATTGTCCTTTCCTAAATAGCATTACAAACTTATTCATACGTCAAACTCCATATGACTTATCTTTTTTTTAATCTATTATGGAAAAATGAAACTGAAAACATGGAACATTTTGAGCAGGATGGCCATTGGACTGCTCCTGTTATTGCCGATGAGCAATTTAATGTTCCAATGTGGAATCCTGTACTGTTTAAGCTTCCTTCCACTGAAATACTCTTATTTTATAAAATCGGGCAAGAGGTACAAAAGTAAGTATATTCAGGCTTCCTTTTTAATCTAGTGGCTAAATTATTTTTATTATGTAGATATCTAATCAGACAGACATCCATAAGATTGTTTAAGCTTTTAATTTCAAACATATCATTTTATTATTAGATCTTTTCCACAACTAAATTTCATAGAATGACGTGATGTGATATTGTTCGTTGGAGATCATTGCGTAACATTAAATTACTATAAGTAGGATATAATTTGGGAGTACTTTCACAATCATTTATAGACATGTATCTGTTAAACATTTTCAGCATCTCAGTAGAAAATTAAAAGGATGTGTCTTGCTACTTATGTTCCGTCATTAAAGTGAAACTTGAAGAACTATGATAATTTTTTGATAGAATGATGCCATGAAATATTACAAGAGTTTTAACGAAACATTAAATTAGTAGACATGAATTCTCAATTAAAATTCTATATCAAGATGAAGTTATTCACATTTCCAGGCTCTGTTTTGTGCATAAAGTCATAGGTGTTGCATTTCATACAAAGCTGTGTTTTGTGCATAAAGTCAAAAAATGAAATAAGTAATTTTTGAAAGTCTTAATTGTATTTCTTTACGTCTCGACTATGTATTAATCATAAATAATTGAGAAAATTTTAATATTATCTTCAAATGTGTTGACTTCTCGTTTCATGCAATAATAGTAAGCTAGATTTCATTCTCAGATGTTGATAATTCCATGGTTATGCATAGTAATCGAGTTACATCACAATTCATTGCTGAATACACATCACTACTATCTTTACTACTTTGTTGAATGCAATTATGATTTACCACGTGCATGGGATTATGTTCAAACTTGCCTCTTACCTCGGACATCACTAATTAAACACTATACTATCAATACTTCTCAACATCTCGTTGAACAGGTATACTCTGTCCATTCATTAGTTTCTGATGTCATTCAGTTACTTCTGTCATTTCACCCCTTAATGCACTAATATGTTGTTTTCTGAGTGATCCCACTTCATTACTTATGCAAGGTTCTCTAACTTTAGAGCGTTATCCAGTTTGTCAGCTTACCTAAATGTGCAATTTCTCAAAAGCTGAATAGCAAGGCTCTTCCAATTTCATTTTCTGTCAGCCAAATTAGATGATCTAGTTAGCATTCCTAAATTCAAATGAATTATTTGGCTAAACTTTTCCAAATTCTGTTTAGCATTTAAACATAGTTCCAAAATTAACGGTTGATCATGCTTACAATATTTAATAGTTCTTAAAATCTTGTTTTACACAATAACTTAATCAGGAAAAAATATAAAGGCTATTTGTAGTATAATCAGGACAATAACTTTGTGCTCCCGATGCTTGCTGATGGTTTTTGTACATTAGATGGAGCGGATGCTTGAAGCGGTCTTATGATGGTGGTGTTACATGGACGGAAAGAGAACAGCTTCCTCCTGGTATATTGGGGCCAATAAAAAATAAGGCATGAATATGAACAATTCAATACTCGAAGTTCCATGCTATCTTAGATGTATCATATCTGATAATTTAAAAATAAGTTTTTCACTTATTTTCCTTAGCCTATCATGCTGGAAAGTGGTTCCTTGCTTTGTGGATCATCTGTGGAGAGTTGGAACTCTTGGGGAGCATGGATGGAGGTTGTACTAAATAGTTGAGTAAAACGCTAAAAGTGTCCATTCCTTGTGTGTTCGAAAGGTACTAAATATTAGTTTCCTTACTACAGATGACTGCTGATTCAGGTAGGACATGGAGGAAGTATGGTCCAATATACATAGAGAATAACCCTCTTAGTGTGATTCAACCAGTTCCTTATCAGACTGCGAATGGGACATTGCGTATTCTTCTAAGATCATTCGCTGGCATCAATAAAATCTGCATGTCAGAGTCCCATGACGGTGGTTATACTTGGAGTTATGCAAAGCCTACTGAATTGCCCAATCCTAACTCAGGTACCTATTCTAGAAAGTACAGTGCAGCTTTAGGTTTTTTGAAATTATGTACCTATACTACAATGGTTACAAGCTCAGTTTGTTTCTTCATATCTTTCCTTCGCTACATGATTTTTACAGGTGATCAAACTTACATGTTTGCTGAAAGGTATAATATATAGATAGATACTTTAACTTTGCTTCAACTGGCAACTAAACACTCCAAATTAGAGTACGCACATCTAGAGACCTCAACTCGTTTTCATTGTGTTAGTTGAACACTGCAACTTACAAATATTGATCATCTAGACACCTCCAAAATTTATGTGCCACGTCACCGTCGGGTGTCCATGAGACATGGTGGGAACTAGTTGGAGTGTTTAGTTGCCAGTTGAGACGAAGTTGAGGTGCCTAGATGATCACTCTCAAAGTTGGAGTTCTTACTTGCTGACTGAGGCTAAGTTTGGGCGTCTGTTTATGTATTATGCCTTTCTGAAACTGTTTATGTTAACATTAGTAATATATGAGGAGCAGTTATTCATTCCGACATAGTTATCGATTATGTGATATTTCATAAGCAGGGATTGATGGGGTTAAGCTGAAAGATGGACGTCTTTTGCTTGCGTACAATACCATTTCTAGGGGTGTGCTCAAGGTAGCACTCTCAGAAGATGACGGAGACTCGTGGCATGATGTTGTCACACTCGAGGAACCTATAGGAGAGTTCTCTTATCCTGCCGTTATCCAAGCTAGTGATGGATTAGTTCACATAACTTATACATACAACAGAACACAAATTAAGGTAAGTAACAATTTGGTGAACTTCATAAGATCTTGGCTAGGTTATTTATGATAATATGTTTGAATACCTACTAATTACTATCCATTTTTCACCTATTGACGTGTATGAAACTTATTTTAACTTGGTTATTCAGATTGCCCAAGTAATCGCACTTGTAGACTACTTAGGCATGATTCTTTTTTTCTTTTAATTGTTCTGCAGCATGTAGCCCTTCAACCCAACTAATGGAGTACAACAACATGAGAGATAAAGAAGGGGATCCTTTTATTAAGTTAGAAGTTAGTTCTCTTCAGCAGAGGATGATAACATAGACTGTCATAAGCTATGTAACCAATAGAGGTGTGTTTAAGTATCGTCCGTGCAAGAGAACTTTGCACCTTCATTTCCATGGAAAAGGACTGTGTTGTTCACACTTCACACTCTCCTTAGGGGGGGAACTAGCTTGCCCTTCACGCTACTTGAAATCATCGATAGTTATCCATGATTTTGCTTTGGAATTTGATTGAAGAGACATCCATCTTTCTTGTGCTAGTTTGCTTAGGCCAAGTTTAGGTGACTGTTAATGAAAAAGGTTTTGATCATTTCCTCCTGGAGTAGTGTAAAGATGTTTTAGTGTTAATGAAATTCTCCCTTGTCAGTTATTTGTAGCTAGGGGTGTTCATGGTTCGGTTTGAATCGGTTATTGATTAAAATTAAAACTAAACCAATCTAGTCGGTTTTTTAAATTTCTAAAACCAAATAAAACCAAACGAAAAAAATAACCGTCAGTTTGGTTATTGTCGGTTTGGTTCGGTTTGGTTCAGTTTTTCTGGTTATTCAGTTTGAAAGTAATAGTTTTTTTGAGGACGTACGTATCTCTATAGACACAAACACCTAGTACATGGACAATACACAAAAAAACTATTGTCGGTTCAATTAAGCAATTAAACAATACTAGAATTATCATTACACGAACAAAGTGATTCAATTAAAAGAAATTGTGACTATTTTATGTGAAGTAGGGTAGGTAAAGACTAAAATGGATTTTGATGGGCTTAAACTTATGATTGTTATAGTTGGGCTAAAGTGTTGGGCTTGAGAAAATTGTAGAGTTAATTAAAATTTAACAAAATATTTATATTTTATTTATGAATAATATATAGACAATTATAAAATTCATATATCTAATTTATCGGCTCGGTTTGGTTATTTTTGCGATTCCTTTTTAGAAAAACCAAAACCAAACCAAATAGTATCGATTTTTAAAATTTAAAATCAAATCTAACTAAACCAAACCAAATATCAATTTTTAATCGATTTGGTTCGGATTGCGGTTCGGTTTTGATTTTTAACCATAACCATGAACAGCCCTATAATTGTAGCAAACCTATGGCTGAAGGTATAGTTTAAGGAAATTCACCGCTTAACCAGACCTTTATTGAATATAATTTCTTCTCACTTCATCTCGTATCATGGGGCTATATTTATTTATTAATGTGTATTCTTTCTTCAGGATCGAATTTAAGTGTCTTCTCACTTCATCTAAAACTAGAACTTGATCGAGAAGAATTAAGTTTCTTTTAAAAAATCTATCCATTTCAATTCACAAAAATCAATAAAAAATTTCTATGAAATAAAGACCACCAAGAATATAAGTAAACATGACATTTTTAGTAGGGGAATCACATCCCTCTTTTCATAGCAAAACAAAAATAAAGTATAATGGAGGAATCACACCCCTCACAAAAAAATAAGTAAACACAACTATTCCAATAGGGGAATCACACCCCTACTCTCATAGAATAACAAAAATAATATGTAATGGGAGGAGTGGGAACCCTCCTTTAATAAGACAATAGAAATAATATATAATGAAGGAATCACCCCCTCATAAAAAACAAAAAAGTAAATATAATATTTTTCAATTGAAAAATCACCCAAATATAACATTTTCAATTGGGGAATCACACCCCTCCTTTCCTAGCGTTAAAAAAAATGTAATAGACGAATCACACCTCTCATAAAAAATAATATAAAATTATAAATAAACATGGTATTTTCAATAGGGGAATAAAAGAACTTATCAAGTTGCAAGCAAAAAGATAATTTGAAATAAAGAATTGTTTAGCCCAACGAAATTGAAAGTAATATGCAAATTCTGTAAAATCATGTTCTTCATTCCCAAAATATTGAGATCTTCAACTAATATTATTAAAAATTAGTTATCAAAATAGACATCAATACTCAATAATACTACTTTGCCGATTCTCATTATTTATTGTCGAATTTCAATATTGATTAGTAAAAAAATATTTATTAAATTAAACTAATAAAGTTATATACTTTTCCTGAGATTTCACTAGATATGTTTTTATTGTGTTTTTCCAATTCTCATTTATTTAGCATTAATAAATATACATTGATATTTTGATATTGATACAATCACTACAAGCATTGAAGTATTCATGGTGTATTGTATAAAATAAGATATAGGTAAAGCAACAAATATAAATAGATAAAAATTATAAAATAAAAAAATAATGCTTGGCTGAATTTTAGGAAAAAAAATTGTATGTTTTGTATTTAGAGTTGATAGGGCTTTTGTTTTAAAATTTATTTTAATTTTGAATGAAGAAAAGGGTTATATAGAATATTATTCGTAGAAAATACAAACTTTTTATATATGAGGAAAAAAGTAATAGAAGTTTGACAAATTTTGACCAATATGTCTCAAGAAAGATAAAATAATTTGCTATAATAAACTTCATAAAAAATATTTATTAGAATTTTAAGACCTCCATTCGAATTTAACTCTAAGCAAGCAATAATAACATGCATGTGTTATTATTTTAAACGCACACGCATATATATATATATATATATATATATAAAGTCAGTTCGATCGATCAATATTAAGAAATCGAAGTGTCAATTTGTCCTAATGAAATTCAAGGCATAAAGACTTCACCAAAGTAGCTTTTGGAGAAAATTCTAAGATTAATAAATTTATGTGAATCACTTTGAACCCATGTGAACTTAGTCTTTGAACGTTAAAGAAGAATGATAAAATTAGTACTCATAAGTTCACTTTTACTAGTTCATTATAAATTTTATACTTATTTCAACAAATTATAAATAAAATATATTTTATTATAATATTTATATTTATTAATGTATAATCTCAAATCTCAATAAACCTAAACAACAATTTCAGAAATGAGTAGTTAATATAAAAAAAAAAATTATTAAAAATATTAGTTTTCTTTTAATATATATTAGATTGAACAACTAAAACTCAATTATTATTATTTTTAAAATATAATTAATAGTAAATAAAAGTGATTGGGCAGAATTAAAATAATTTATGACTTATATGGTATTGTATTGTAAGGTCCGCGTATATTTGACGAGTATATACTAATTAAATCTCCCAATGACAAATAGCCTTTCTAACAGAGTTATGGTTGAGAGTCGGGCATAAATACATCGATTACTTAAAGTCAAATTTAAATAGAGGCCATAAATTTAATATAACTATATTTTTATAAAGTTTGTTAGAATCAATTACAGTAAAACCTCTATAAATTAATATAGGTGGGACCATGAAAATTTATTATTTTATAAATATATTATTTAATCGATAAATTAAGATTTATTAATTTAAAAAATAATTTGAGATTTAATGAAGGTTAATTTTGATTATATCAAAATCATTGTATCTTACTAATTTATGTATCATATTTATTGATTTTTCACATAAAAAAATTATTATACATAAAGTACAATGAATACATCAAAATCATTGTATCTTACTAATTTATGTATCATATGTATTGATTTCACATAAATATTAAATTTATTATATATAAAGTACAATGTAAGTGTATGATTCATTGTAATATAGTTTTTGTTAAATGATTCATGGTAAAGAAATTCAAGAATTCAATCATTCATTGTAAAATTATACATAATGTTCAATATTTTTAATAATCAATTATTATTCATTATATTTTTATTAAAAACATTCGATGTATGATGGTGAGAAAAAAAAACTATTTAAGCAACATAGAAACTTTCTTTAAACCATATCCAAAAATGGCTTCTCATTTAAAAAGTGTCAAGATCAAATATGTAAAGCATTATGTGAGTACAAAAAAGATCATTCCACATGCATTCAAAAAGATTTACAATTGTGGCTTAATGAAAACTTTCATTTGAAAGTTAGTCAAGGTACAATATCAAACACACTCAAACGATCAGCAAGAGACAATAGCAAATCATTTTCGACACTGCAAAATTCGTTCAGGGGATACAATCTCAGAGAATTTGAATGAACCCACTTGTGAAAACGTCATTCATGAACTTGAGGTCATGATTAATGATCTCGGTTACCACAAAAAAATGGATGTCAATAATCTGTTGGATTATCCGGGTGAAAGTGATACATGTTCAGAGGTCCAGAGCTTAGAAGAAATTGTGGATACGATCGGAAAAAATAATTTTGATGATGGAATTAAAGATGATACTATACCTTTGGAACCAGTTACGCGTATGGAAACACTTATCGCATCTAGAACTCTTTAGAATTTTATGGTGCAGTTCGAAAAGACAACACCGAAGCTCTTAGATGCAATTAGAAAAGTTAGAGATGAGCTTCAACTAGATTTAAATTTTATGAAAAAACAGAACACAATAAAATCATATTTCACTAAATTGTCTTAGATATATTTGTACTTTTAAAGAATTATTAATTTATGATATTAATGAGACCATATATTTATATAGGGTTCTTCTGAAAATATATTATCTTATCAAATTTGGTGATTTTTTCCATTGGCCCAAGTCGAGATCGGAGAAAAATATTATTTTAGAGAGATTATTAATTTACTGAGTATTAATTTATAGAGATTTTACTGTATTTAATCTTTCTTGAGATGTAATATTCAAAAATTCTCAAATTTCTATTACTTCTTTTCTCTTATATGAAAAATTTATATTTTCTACAAATAATACTCAATAACTTAAAGGCGTAAGGCAATTGCGGTTTTTTTTTAATTATTATTTTAAAAAAAGAGAAGCTATAGAGCCGCCTCTGTTGTTATCAGTGTATTCCATGTTCTGTTCTTCTTTGAAAAGTCAAACATTATAATTTTATAACTTAAACTAGTTGCTTTTCGCGCGGTCATAAGAAATATATTCAAAATTATTAATCTCTTTATTTTTATGAAAAATAAAATGCTTATAAACAACATACATTTGGATTCATTCAAAAATGTAAACTCTAAGAAATATTAACGTATATAGAACTCAAATTAAACTACATTAAGGAAAGCCTAAAACCAATGGTAATACTGATTTTTTGGCAGTACTTTGAACTTTTGAAGTCAAGATCAGTAGCCTCCTCAGGGACTTTTAGGTAACCAATTGTAATCACGTTTATATTGACAATCACCATGTATTTCTAAACCCATTTATTTTATTCAGAGTTAATATGTCAAAAGATCACTCAATTTAAGAAATTTATCTAGCAAAGTCATTAAATTTTATTTTGTTTCAGTAAAATTACTCAACTTATGTTTTTATATCAATAAAATCATTCAACTAAATTTATCATTAATTAAATATATGATATTATTTATATTGATTTACATGCAGTTAGACACAAATTCATTCACAATTCTCCCATTAACCCAATTAGAAAACCCAACACTTCCTATAATGAGTCTAATTGCATCTGAATCAACAAAAATAATTTTATATACCATAATAAATTTAGTTGAGTAATTTTATTGATACAAAAACATAAATTGAGTGATTTTACTGATATAAAACAACGTTCAATGACTTTACAAAATAAATTCTCAAAATTGAGTGACCTTTCGAGATATTAACTCATTTTATTCGTGCATCAGTGTAAAATTTGAATCTTCAAATATTAGCTCATAAAGATATTCTCCCCTGATACATAATGCGGTTTCTAATTAAGAATTAATAAAAAGAGAAAAAACTCAAATGGTAGAAAACAAAACATTAATTATACTAATGGTTCATTGCCTCCTCCTGTGTTGCCTCAACGAACTATGTTGTTTTGGACTTAACATTTGCTCGAATTCTCAATACACAATACAATTTACTTAGCGCTCTTCTCCATTCTTTGATGCCTTCTTCAAAGAGAAGATTAAAAATGAAATTCTTCGCTGTAAAAGGATTCTATTAACTAAAATTATTTTACAAAAGTAAGTATCCCAAAAATGTTAGTACTAATAAACATGCAAGATCCATCATCAAGAACTTATAAAACAATATCAAGTTGTGGAAACGAGTTGTATTCACAAGGCTACAAGGACTAAAGTGTGCCAATGTGAATATCTATATATCTGCTAGTGTGCCAAACTGTATGTCTTGTGCTTCAATGGGGGATATATCTATTTATTTGAGGAGGAGGCTTCTGTAATATGAAAACGGCTGGTATAAAGGCCATTATTTATGACCAGACGTGGAGCAACAATCAACGGCGCAAACTTTATTTATTGATTCTTTCCTAATTTATTTATGAGAATAAAGGATAAGATGAGAAAAATTGCAAAAAAATAATAATTCTAATTGCTGGCCATCGGAGGTGCCACATCAGCTTTTTCTTTTTCTCCTTTATATGTGTATATATAGATTTTAGTATATGCTTCTACCACTATTTTTTATAAAATATGGTAACACTAAAAAGAATATTCACCAAACAAGACACAACAGTTAACCACCATATATATAATAAAAAAAACATGATATACAGTAAAACTAATTTTTCATGTGAAAGAAGAGCCCTGGTTGGATTCACAAACACAATATATGTACATATACACACACAAAGCTTTCATCCCCCGTTAAACTCCGTACAGGAACGGATCTAGAATTTTTGTTATGAATACAATTGTACAAACAAATTCAATCATATTTATCTGAATTATATTTTATATAGGGGCAGATAGGTAGAAGTTCAGTCCAAATATATGAATTTGATTGAATTCAGTACCTTTTATTCTATCGTGTATTGATATTAAAAATTTCGTCAAATATATATAGTTAAACCTCTCTATTGTACATATTTTTTTAAAAAAATTATAATTCGTATTACATTTACTTTTTGGGTACAGTTGTCTTTGTTTTTTCATAATTAAAAAATAAAAACTAATGGCAAAATCATCTTGGCAAAATTGTTTTGAGCTTTTGGCTTCTTTTTCCTGGTATAATCTTTCCCTTAGCTTTAATTAGCGGTTTAATTATGACTTGGGGGAAGGACGACATGATTTTTGAGGTGATCGAATGCATTTCATAAAAGTTTAGGAATCAAGCATGGTCTCCTATGTTCTAATATATATGTGTCTATCCAAACAAAATGAAGGATTGAATTCA
Source organism: Solanum etuberosum (assembly GCA_029582245.1). Lineage (NCBI taxonomy): Eukaryota > Viridiplantae > Streptophyta > Magnoliopsida > Solanales > Solanaceae > Solanum > Solanum etuberosum. The sequence continues at coordinate 65,370 of JAJONR010002259.1, read as the reverse complement.
TATCCATGTTTGATGTATCACAAGTCATGTAGGTAAAAATTATAGTGAAAATTTAAAACAAAAAGATATATGTGATAAACTATATATATATATGGAATAAATATTGTGAGAAACAGATACCTATTCTAGTCTAGAGGAAGGTGGACAGCATAAAAAATGATGCTAGAAAATAGAGATATTTTGTGTTAATTACAAATGTTCTACAAAGTGTCTATATAGGTACTATTTCACTATAATTTTCTCAAAATTTGTTATAAAGGAACCGCGTAAGAGTTTTGCAAAGTTCTTCTAGTATCCCAAGTCATCTATAGACAATTATATGTGGAATAAATATTATAAAAAACAGATACCAAATAGGTATATTCCAGATACATCACTAGACTTCCGGATATATTTATAGACATTCGAATACATACGCGAGGGATGTATCAAAGAGTGGAGGGATGTATCAGAGAGGGGATAAGACATCCGGATGCATAGGGAGGGATGTATCTGAGAGAGAAGGAACATATAAGAGGGGGGGGGGGGGAGTATATCTGAGATGGATAGGGATGTATCAGCGAGAGGGAAGTGTTGTAACCGAGAGAGATTTTTGAATTTTTTTTAAATGGTAGGGAATATTGGAGATTATGATAAAATAAGAAGTATATTTGAGTATTTTTTCCTAATTTGATAACTGAAATAAAATTCTAGTCCGTCGACTTTTTCCCAAAAAAACAAAAAAGAAGATGTAATTTTTTCGTGTCAATTAGGGGTGGATGAAGAATAAACCAACATATTATTAGGTTGAACTTAATAATATTTTGCTCAAACAATATAATTGTAATTACAAATATTAAATTTAGAGACCTAGTTATTATATTTGAAATAGTTATTTTAAAACTTAGAGTTTATAAAATTAAAATTTTAACTCCGTCAATAATGTCAATTGATGCTTCCTTACCTTCTAGCCATTTCTCTGGACCTTGCAAGGTTCACCTACCACGTTAATTCATGGATGCTCTTTCTAGTTTCTTGCACATGGCTGGTGGCCATCGATGGAAAATGACATAACCTTTGATAAAATGTTTTTTATTTGGTGTCTTGTATTCGTATTGGACTTTCATTATTTTGAATTTGTACTGCATAGGACCTCATTTGGGAAAAAACGCTTTCTATCAAGATTTTTTTCATATTCAGGATTCAAACACGAAACTTCTAGTTATAGGAGAAGCAGCCTCATCTACTATTCCATATCCGTTGATTGTCTGATAAAATGTTTTTCTTATTTCTCATCTGGTGTCTGATACTTATATTAGAGCTCGATTAATTTAAATTTATACCATATAAAACCTCATTCGAAGAGAAATATTTTCTATCAAGAATTTTTTCATATTCACTCAAAATTTAACTTGCCCCACATTATTGATTGTCTGACAAAATGTTTTCATTCCTATTTAAACAAAAAAAAAAAAAAAAACACGTGTAAGAAATTATTTACTCACAGAGAGGATTTTTGTGATTATTTTTTGTGTTATATTACGTAATTGTTTAATAAAGTTTTGAAGAATAATTACTTACTAGATAAACATTTTCTATGATATTATTATTTTTCCCTTTTTTATATCTTTTAAAAGTAATTTCATTTTAAGATTCTTTTTCTTTTTAATGACATAAGTTTATACTAGTTATATTTATAATGTCATGATAAATTTCAAATCACAAATTTTATAAAACATATCTTTAATTCTATTTCTAATTTAAAACATTTCACATTAAAGGAATAAATCTTCTTCAAAGCAAAAAAGACGAGCATCATGTACACATAATCCTATTCTCTGATCAACCAAGGTTACGATGGGATGAATAAAAAATTTTCACTCTTAATTAAAAAATTTAAGTTCGAGTATTATGTTTTTTTTAAATGAGTTTAAGTTTTGTTTCTTACACAATGCAAATTTAAATTAATCGATGGTCCAACACAAATACCATATGTTGCAGGAACAGCTAAACCAAGAGTTCAGAGTCAAAAGAGTGATTTTTAAGAAAAATAATAATACTAAAACGGACAATTTATTTGAATTTTTTTTAATCAAAACAAACCCCTTTTTCTGATGGCTTGACCAAACGGCCATTTGACTTCTTCTTTTTCTAGAATTGTAAAATTAGTTTTCTAGTAGTAATATCAATAAAACCAATGACTTTTAATATATTTTTACTTTTTTAATAATTTTGTTCGTTTGGTACTGCACAACAAAAGCTTTTTCAAATTATTTTTTTAAGTAAATTAGTCATGGAGTTTTTCATACTATTACTCCCTATATGCATATGGAAATATTCTTTTCACTTCTTTTGAATTTTTGTTTGGAATGGAATATAGTCATGAAGTTTATTTATTGCAATTTGCAGGTGATTCTGCTTGGACTATTTTTAATTATTCGTTTGACTTATATAGTACCTTTTTATGTAACTAGTCATTATTGTTAAATATTTGAAACTGTTAGTATATTTTAGAATTTCATTTTTGTTTAGATTTTTGATAATAATTCAACTTTCTATGCTATAGTTGAATTCTTTTAACATATATTTGAAAATAATCATGTTAATTATTAGTGATAAATAAAATTGTGAGTATGCATTATTTTTCTCTTTCCAATACTGACATCTTTTCAGTTTTCAGTTTTCAGTTTCCATTTTTCTAATGTATAATATATCTATTGTATATTTTACTTTTTAAAATTTTGTGTATCAATTTTCAAATATATGTTAAAAGAATTTCTTAATAAGTTAAAAGTGACAAATAAAAATAATTCTTTTGAAACGGTGAACAAGTAAAAATAGAAACATTGACCAATTATTGCCCATGACATACATACGTTTGTCGTGTTCCCATCATGACTTACCATAGTCGTGCTCAGGTGCGGAATTAGTAAGGATCGAAAGGTTTTCATTCAAGCTTTTTGATAAAAAATTATGTTATTTATATAAAGTTAAAATTATATTCTAGGTATATATAAAAATTATCAAATACCTTCAATTTTTTTATGCGTTTACTTTATAATTTTTGAACTTTTTAAATAAAAATTTCAATTCTATCATTGATTGTGCTAGTGCTTCCATCCACGACCTCATTCATTCCGCGAGGTGCCCTATAACTCCACAAACACACAAACCTATGGTACCGCTAAATTAAGTTGAGCAAACTCATCACTTTTGATACTGTATTTATATTAAGTTTTCAAAAAATACATTATTTTTAGAGAATCCAACACGCACATGTCTAATGGAGTGAGAGTGACCCTTTTGTCTCGGAACTCAAAAACACAAATTCATTTTAAAGTAATGCTGTGCTCCCTTTATATATGGCTGTCTGCTGTTTTTTTCCACTGCAAATCTAATTAGCCTGCCTTCATTACCGATGCTGTTTTTCCAGTTTCTCAACTAATTACAGAGTGAAGTTTCTATTTTCTTCAAATAAGAAAATGGAAGAATCTTCTTCTTCTCTTCACTCTTTGAAAATAATGCACGGGCGCAAATTGCTCAACCGCATATTTGCATCCGTATATGGATTTGCCATTATAGCTTTGTTCTACCACCACTTGCTCACATTAACCGCAGTTCCCCGCGGCCGCCTGTCAATATTCATGTTGATATCCGATTTTATTCTGGCATTCATGTGGTTCACATCACAATCATTCTTCATGAACCCAGTAACTCGTAAGCAGTTCCCCGTAAAGCTCAAACAATGGGTGGACAATAACGATTATCCAGCAATTGACATATTCATATGTACGGCAGATCCGTTCAAGGAGCCGCCGTTGACTACTGTTAACACGGTTTTGTCTGTTTTGGCCTATGATTATCCGACGGAGAAGCTTTCGGTTTATGTATCGGATGACGGAGGATCGAAGCTCACTCTGTTTGCTCTAATGGAAGCGGCGGAATTTGCGAGGAATTGGGTGCCTTATTGCCGGGAAAATAAGATCGAGCAGAGGTGCCCGGAGGAGTATTTCCGGCGAAACCATACAATAACTTCTCAATTTCTGATTATTGAGGTAATAAAAAGCATTATGATTAATTAATTTAATTTACTCTTAACGTATGTGCTTAATTATTAATCCAGGAGTCATTACATTGTTTACTAAAATTACTAGTATGTAATTTAAATTTTAGCAGTTTAAAATTATTATGATAATACAAATCATTTAAGCTACGTTTGACTATAAATACTTTCCTAAATATATTTGGAAAAAAAAAAGTCAAATATATTTGCTAAATATCTCAAGTTTTCAAATATTAGAAAAAGTTACCATTTGAGTCAAATTGTAGTAAATTTAAAAATTATCTTAAATTTTTATATTTTATAAAAACACTCATCATTTAGAGTTTTAGACTAAATTTCAATTCTAATTTGTTGAATCTATTTTATATAATTTGTATCTGAGCCTACTTTTCAAAATCACTTTCAATTATAAATAGTAATGATATTTTTTTTATACAAAATTACAAATCAATGATATTTTTATTTTGTTTTCTTCCTAAATTTCCAGATTTCATACTAATTGTGTTATTTGTCACAACTTTTCACGGAATATATTTTTATAAAAACACTCATCATTTAGAGTTTTAGACTAAATTTTAATTCTAATTTGTTGAATATATTTTATATAATTTGTATCTGAGCCTACTTTTCAAAATCACTTTCAATTATAAATAGTAATAATATTTTTTTTTAATACAGATCAATGATATTTTTATTTTGTTTTCTTCCTAAATTTCCAGATTCATACTAATTGTGTTATTTGTCACAACTTTTCATAGAATATATTTATTATGAAATGATAGGAGTAATACAAATTTATGACTATTTTTAATAACTTTTTGAACTTTTGAGTTTAAATTATATATTTTAAAATATTAAATATTTTTTCTAAAATCTATGATTAAACACATGATAAAACTTCACTCAAAATAATTTATCAAAAATATTTAAAAATTTATGACCAAATACTAACTTAATACTAAAAACAAAGTTGGAAAAATAATATTTATCTTTCTCTTGATTTTTTAAGTTGACGAACCTAAAAGACGCCTACTGGCAGTGACAGATAGTTGGGACCAGCTAGTACATGTTTTTTTTAAAAAAAAAAGAAAAAAAAAAGGTGATGTTAGTTGCTACCTAACTTTATAAGTATATATAATAATAATAACTCATTTAATTTTATAAGTGAGATTTAAAAAAAAAATGATGTAAGAGACTGTTTTACCTAGATTCTCAATTTTTTTCAGACTTTTTTTATCCTATTTAATATGACTTGCTTTTCTTTTTAGTCGGTCTAAAAGAATGACACATTTTTATATTTAGTAACAATTTAACTTTAAAATGTACGTTTTTATCCTTAATGAAATGATTTCTAGCCAAACAAATATATATATGACTTATTTTAGACTACAAATTTCAAAAATCTTTCTTTCTTTCTTAAATTTTATGTCAAATCAAATTAATTTATATAAATTCTAACTATTACATTTTCTATCTTCTCTCAATTCCATATACTTGACGTTTAATTTTCTGATTATCTAATTTTTTTGATTGGTGACTAATATTTATTTGGCATCACATGTTAACCATAATCAGACAAGTCAAAACTGTTATAGGTCATTATTGAAAATGGCATTAGATACTCTTGGATTATTATTAATGTTTTTGCGCCCATGGTTTTCACCTACGGAGTTATTACATATTTTTTAAGCTTAATAAGCGTGTGAAAAACACACTTAAGCTATTACTTCTTTCGTCTTATTTTATGTGACACTCTTTACTTTTAAGTCTTTTTCAAAAAGAATGTCACCTTATAATAATTAGAAACAATTTAATTTTAAAATTCATTTTTTACCCTTAATGAAATAATTACAATCATATAAATATTTAAAAATTCTTTTAAACCACAAGTTTCATAAGTTTTTCTTATTTTCTTAAAGACCATGTCAAGTTAAATAATATCACCTAAAATAGGATGAAGCGAGTACTTATTAAGTTGAAAAACATACTTCAATGCTTAATGAACCAAATATATATACACACATTCTTAGCTCTTAGGCACGTCTAACCTTAAATTTTTATCCACGTGACCTTTTCTTTTTTTTTGAAATATTGGCTCAAGACCAACTTATTAAAAGCAAAATATTGTACAAACTAAAAGCCACCAAGAATGGGCAGGTCTATTCTATTTCTAAAAGGAAATAAGCAAAAGGAAACAAAAGACAACAAATGAAAAGAATAAAAAAAAACAGATGAAAGATCATAGATGAGCTCTCTATAACCTTTTCTCAAAGAATGACAAAAAAGTGTCATATTAGTGGTTAATGAGATAGATGAGCTCTTTATAAGGTCTGGACAATCCTCCTCCCTTTGAGCTATCTTTTGAGGTGTGCGTTAGGACTAAGACCTAATTTCACATGGTATAAGAGCCAGGTTCATCCCCGTTTGAGCACTCGATCCATGCTCCAGTTGAGCCTGAGCGTGAAGGGGGTGTCAGAGTGGGTAAAAGACCCACATTGGTTGGGGAATGAACTGGTGATCTGCTTATATGGACTTGAGCAATCCTCCCCTCATCAGTTAGCTTTTGGGGTTGAGTTAGATCCAAGTGTCATATCTTTACATGGTATCAGAGCTAAGTTCATCTCCTCCAATGTTGGGCCCCCAAAAATAAAAAATTGTCTACGCGTCAAATGCTAAGCACTGGGCGTGAGGTTGAGTGTTAAAGAATGACAAAAAGCCCCACATTGGTGGCTAATGAGATGGATGGACTCCTTATAAGGCTTGAGCAATCTTCCTCCCTTTGAGCTAGCTTTTAGGGTGTGAGCTAGCTTTTGGAATCTAATCATTTTTTACGGGATAAAATTGGTTTTTTCTTAGCTCTAACTTATTAATAACACTTCATCCTCAAGTTTTAGTTGTTACAACTATGAGACATCTCGAAGCTTTCACCGGGTATTATGCTATCTTATTAAAAGAATTCCTTTTCGAACTTGAGGAGAAGTGATTTCAGATGAAGCTTACGTTTAAGATAGCCAATAATCCCTAATTGTTGACATAGGTTGTATTAGAAGTGTCTTATTTGTGATTTTCATTATAGCCAATAATCCCTAATTATTGACATAGGTTGTATTAGGAGTGTCTTATTTGTGATTTTCATTATTTTCTTCTACCAGATTGAACCTCTGAGGAGATTGATACCACACACTAGAACAATCACATGAATAGAAGTTCTCGACCAACGAGGCTCTTGTCAATGGCTCTACAAAAAATAACTACTAAAACAGTTCATATAATACAATAAATAGGTAGCACATAAGTCATGTTTGTACCGTTGAAACTACTATAACACTTAGAAAAGCATAAATGCTATGCGGGTTGTTGACAGTACCATAGTCTCTATATAGAAAGTAAAAATAAGTATATACAAAAAGTCGAGTCAACAAATTATTAAACTGTAAACAACAACAAGGCTCAAATGGCCAACATGCTACTACTAATTAATCAACATACAAGACCTAAAATGGTCACAAATGTATATATATAACCCAACATGCTAGTCTGCAAGTCTATATGAATATAATACTTTGCGAGACATGATCCTAACCTATTCAAAAGCTAAACAACACAACATGCATCTTTAAGACTATAACGACCCTTGAAAGAAAAAGAGTCGATTAATCCTTTGAAAACTCGATTGTGATATCGGGCGGATCTGCCTAGTCATTGCTCAAGAGTAATAAACATAAATACAACGACCCCATGCAATGGAGTGTCATTTCAAAATAATATACCGAGCATGTAAGATAAATTGAAAGTTAAAACTGAAGCTAAAGTATAATGAACAAAGGGTAAGAGTAAAACATAAGTACAACACCTTATCATCCTGCAATAAAATAATTTATAAACACGTAGCAAATAATAATTTGACCTACCCGCATAAGTCTTGTAGGAACAAACAACACATGATAACCATAAGTGCCGGCAAATACAAATAGTCGCTAAATATCACTATTGAACCCCCTTACTTGGACTCCAATGATCATTTGAACTGAGTTGTCGTAGGCACTATAAAGCAATATAGATCTTAGGCTCCGCAATATAATATAATTGCTGTCTCGTAAGTTCAACTTGGTCGTCCCATAAGTATAGTCTATTCGGTTTATAGGCTCGGTGTAGGTGCCTAGCCTGTAGCTCAATCTATCTGATCCATAGGCTCAATGTAGTATATTCCTATAGGCTCCAAAATCCTGCAGTGTTAGTCTCTGCTGAGGATAGAACAAGCTTATAGGTGACAACCAAGCGATAAAATATCGTCACAACAATAGCAAGTAATCACATACAACCTCAGTACAATCATAAGATGTTTTTCTAGGCTACTAAGTAAGGAAAAGAGTGTTGCTGATAGAGAATGTATCATGTTGTTCTACTAAACTCAATTTTATAAGGCAAAAAGTTGAATAACGATGATATATAGACTATAACACACTTGGGTCTTCAAAGTCATGCCAGAAAGCACAAAAAAATCCTTAACATACTTTTCAAGTAAAGCCTCAAGGTATCGCTATGAAGCTCGACTTACTAATTGATTGTAATGCAATAATGTGAGAGAATCAACAAGGCTGCAATAACGAGTCATAGCTAATCCATAAGGTGTTAAAGTCGTCATTATGACCTATTCACTTTAACCCAACAAACGACATCACAATCTTTACCAGCCAACAAATTGACATTCCACATTAACAATATTTTCATCACTTTTCATCTTTATTCCACCCTCGTATAGGCCCCATTCCCACCACCCCACACCCACACCCCTACCCTTCATCTTTATCTTCCATAATATTTGTTTAAATTATATGCAAATATATTTAAAAAATATATATTTTGCTTGCATATCAAAAATAAAAATAAAATAAAAAATCTACTTATTTAATTTTCTGAAAAATATTTTCCATCATACCGAACACACCCTACATGTGCATTCTTTTTCATAACATATACAAAATCTTTGGATCAACACTAGGGACTAGGGAGGATATAGTAATATACAAGAAAAACATGTCATTTTATTATTTTTTCTTGCAATTTTTAGGCTTTAATGTAAAATATTTTGAAAAGAAACATAAAAAGATTGTTGTTGTTTTTGCACGCGCCTATTTGGTGACAAATTCACGCAATTTGTTAAGTCAAAGAAAAATGTCAAAATGACATAAGACCTTATAACAAGGGGTCGTTTGGTAGAGTGTATAAAAATAATGTTAAATAGAGTTTATTAGTAATGCTTGCATTAGCAATGCATGTATTAGTTATGCTTGCATTAATTATACATAGATTAATTTTATGCATTGTTTGGTTTGATGCATTAAAAATAGCATGTATTGCATAAATAAATTTATTTACAAAGATACCCTCCACTATTATGATAGAAAAGATGTAAAAAAGGTTTTGAGGGGTAAGTGAGTCTTTTAATCATGCTAATATGCATTAAAACCATTGCATTGCTAATACCTAGAAATTCATAGTATTAGTAATACACACTGTAATACACAATACATAGGTTGGAAAAAAGTACCAAACAAGGTACTAGTAATACACAAGGGTAATGCATGTATTATTTTTTCTAATACACTACCAAACGACCCCTTTTAGGAACCATTTGGACATGCGATATGAAACTAAATGACATGAATTTAAAATTTTGTTTGGACATGCAATTTGAATTTCTTGAGTTGTACTTTTTCTTCGTAAACATGAAAACCCCACAAGTTGTGAAAACTATCAAAAATTTGTCAATTTTTACACAATCTTACTAAATGAATAAACCATAGTTCATAAACAAGATATCAGAATATCCTAAGGCTCCACAGTAATAAATCATATATCTCTATGTACGTTCCTCTTATAAATAAATATTTGAAAGAAACTACGCACCAATAGTTATTTCTAGGAACTTGGTTCCTAGAGTCATATTAGAATAGAAAGTAAATAATACTTAATTTATCATGGAAAACTTCCTTGCTCAAGGGAATAAAAAACCACGATATACACCTCATAGGATTTCACCAAACTTCATTAACTTCAAAGAGCAACTTTAGATTACAACTCTATAATCAAAGGGACTAACTCTAGTACCTCACTTCAACAGTTCACTCAAATTGTTCAACGATTAACTATAATCGAATACTCTACTCTCCAAGAAGCCAAACTCACTTTTTGTTAAAATTCTCTCTAACGATTAACTATAATTGTTTTCTCTACTCTCCAAGAAGTCAAACCCACTTCTTGTTACAATTCTGTCTAACGATTAACTATAACCGTTTTCTCTACTCTCCAAGAAGTCGAACATACTTCTTGTTACAATCCTCTTCAAGAAGTCAAACCCACTTCTTGTTCTTCAATCTAGGAATTATTACAACTCAATAATAAACCTAGAACAAATCAACAAAGACTAATAACCCTAGACTTTAATTGATCAGACTTCAACATTTGATAGCTCAGACTCGAACACAACTCATGAACCCGGTTCCAATATTGTTGTGACGAAGCCATGCAGTTTTGCTCCAATGGTTGTTGCTCTCAAGATGATGAATTTCGTGAATATGCAATAGGTGCGGCTTTCAATAGTCTTCATGTCATATATATATATATATATATATATATATATATACTGGAGATTTGTCATGCCCTAATTTATCACGGACTGAGACTCTTACTTCGAATAGGACTTGTCTTCCTATAAGGAGTTTCATCATATAAGAAAACTTTGACTGATTTTCTTCCTTAAAAGAAGTTTCATCCTATAAGGAAACTTTGACTCCTCTTTGGACTTTAATTGTACTCTTTATTTATTTCCTTCTTTCCTTTTTTGCTCATTTGTTTCAGCTATTTCTTTATATTTTTCACTCCTTTATTCTGTACTTTATTAGTTTCCTTCTTTGCTGCAATCTCCCATATTTGTACAGGCTATCCGCATTCACGTCTAGGGACCTGGTTCACCTGATAGAGTACCATACAAGTAGTAAGCCAGGTTCACTTTATCAATAATCAAAACTACTTATATGTTCTCCTACTTCCCAATAATATTTGTGATTACAAATGTTTAAATACACATAATATTATAAAAATTCACTAGTCAACAGTAATAACTAGTTATTCTTTAATATAATCCTTTTACATGATACAAACAGTCTCTTCAGATTGAGCATGAGTCCCTTATTTTTGTAAAATTTAAAATGATAGGTCTTCTTTTTTTCTTTTTCTTTTTTACAAAATATATACTTAGGGCATCTCCAACCCTGTTCTCTATTATACTCTCCAAATATAGAGTTCTCTATTTTTTCAGACAACCAACTCCAACCCAATTCTCTATTTACTCTCTAAAAAATAATATTTTTCTCTCTCCTCAATATTATATTATTATTTCTATTTCATTCTTATTTTCTTATTTCATAATATAAATCCCTTCTTTCTTTTTTCCAAATAATCACTTTTATATAATTTTCATGTGATATAAAATTTTATTTATTCAAATTCTTTTTTTAATAAAAAATTATATTTTATTCTAAATTTCTAAATAACATAAATTGGAAGCAAATATTATATAATATACAAATTAATGGACAATTCAAATAAAAGTGAAATGATTAATGAAATATAATTACATAAACATTACATAAATACTCAACTTTCAAGATTATTACATTGCTCTCATAAATGCTCTATTAACACATTATGGAGTTCAAAATGAGCATTTTTGTCCTTAATTTTTTTTATGTCTAGCTAGAAATTGTTCAAATCGAAGATTTTCATCTACCACCATTTTTGTCGCTGCAGTTGGAGCCTCTACGGCATCTTGAATTGGTGCATTAAGATCATGTTCATCCTCGATTATCATGTTGTGCAATATAATACATGTAGTAATTATATCATGTAGCACTTCCTTTCTCCAAAAATTTAATCCATAGCCTTATATGAAAAATAATATGTTAATTACAAAATAATAAAATAATGATAAAGTGAAATAGAGAGTGTGAATAGTAGTTCTCCAAATTGAGAACTACTATTCAACTCTCTATATATGGAGAATAAAGAGTGAAATGGAGGGTGGTTGAAGAGCCCATTCTCTATTTTACTCTCCAAATATAGAGAATGGAGAGTAAAATAGAGTGGGGTTGGAGATGGTCTTATGTGTCAATTTTTACATTTAATTCTTTTTTGACATCATGATTCTGAATCCCAGATCATGTTTTGGAGAAGGTGAGATTTGAAATCATGATTTGAAATCGCATATCCAAATGTTAATTTAAAATTATAATTACATATCGCATGTCAAACACAAGCTTAATTTAGGTGTCTAGTAAACTTCGTGTCAATTTTTACCTTTCTCTCGCCTCATCTTAAATGTTAAATCCTACAAAATATAGTTGAACACACTTTATATATATCTTTCACTAATCATTTTTTGTTGTATAACTAAACTCATCCATAAGTATATTAATAATTTTTTTTTAAAACTAGTATATGCATTAATATAGTATAGTTTCTAACTTATTAATCATGATGTGATTATGTAGAATTTGTACGTGGACATGAAGATGAGGATAGAGAATGTTGTTGAAAGTGGTGATGTTCTTGATGAGTTTATTACTGATCCACAACAATGTCAAGCTTTTAGCAAATGGACCAAAGGATTTACTCCCAAAGATCATCCTGCTATAATCCAGGTTTTCTTCATTAGTTAATCCTTGTTTCATTTTCCTCTTTTTTTATTTTATTTTTTGTTCACATTTCTAATTTTAATACTTTGATAAAACTTGATACTTTGATAGTTAACTAAAGTTATATATGTAGGTATTAGTAATACATGTATTAGTTATAAGAAAATTTATGTACTATCTTATGCAAGGTTTAGTTATTTCATCTTCTATCTGGCATAAAACTATACGTAGATTTCTTCATAATATATTAGTTATGCAGGTTTCTTAATTGCAAACTAAATATCATATTAATTTTATACATAATTATCCTAATTAACTATCAAACATGATATTACTTGTACATGATATAATACATGTATTATATTTCTTCTAACTAGCTACCAGACCACCCCAATTTATTTTCAAATTATGTGGCACTCAATCATGCACCGACACAAGATGCAATGTGTGCTTAGAAAATTAATCAATTTGGCACATAGTTTACAATCTAACATAACAATAATGCTTTAGATTGTAGAGGGGTGGACCTAGTCCTTTTTTAGTAGGGACAAGAAAAATCTTGTTTTTGAATATTGATACTCTTTTAAACAGGTATTATTGGAAAGTGACAAAGATAAAGACATCAAAGGTTACTCAATTCCAAATCTCATTTATGTATCTAGAGAAAAAAGCACAACCTCACTTCATCATTTCAAGGCTGGGGCACTCAATGCGTTGGTAAGAAACAAAAACCATTTTTGTACGTAGCATTGTGATAATTGATACTCCTGGTTAATATTAAGTGAATTGTTGAGATTTTTTTTTTTTTATAGTTTAAAATAAGTGAATTTTTCAAAGTTCAAGAGAATTATTGAGATTTTTTTCCTTTCATATTTACCCTACCTTTTAATGAGGTTCTTTCGTACTTTATATTTTCTAAGAGAATAGTTTGAAAATAATCATAAGAGTAAAAGTGAAACGTAGCCTTTAATTCATGTACATAAATATTTTTCTTAAGGGGGTGTATCATACCTCCCCCCCCAACTAGGGGCGAAGCTAGCTTGGGACCAGGGGTACCTTCTTCGACAAAAAATTACACTGTTTATACTAAAATTATTTTTCATGTATATATATAGTAGATGTTGAACCCCCTTTCGACTAGTTCATGTGTTCATTTCTTCAAATTTTGAATCTCCTTAGTGAAATTTCTTGCTCTGGTACTGCCCCCAACAATTCACTTAATATGAACTAGAAGGAATACTCGCTTAAAGAAAACATGCATTGTTAGTCACTACCCCATTAAATTAATATCTTAAATGTTACTCCCATCGTCTCAAATTAGTTGTCATATTTCGCGTCATCATGTAATAAATTGATGTGGTATGATGTTGATTTTGTTTTTCTTCAATCATGAAGCTCAGAGCCTCAGAAGCAATGACAAATGCACCAATAATTCTGACTCTTGATTGTGACATGTACTCAAATGATCCTCAAACGCCTCAGCGCGTCCTTTGTTACTTTTGTGATCCTTCAATTAGGTCTAAATTAGGGTATGTTCAGTTCCCTCAACGATATCATGGACTCAACGACGATGATTTATATGGAGGTGATAATGTACGTACATTCCGAATTTCACCTTCAGGCTTGGACGGTCTTGGTGGCCCTGATAACTGTGGAACTGGCTGTTTTTTCAATCGTCGTGCTCTTTATGGTAGCCCATCTTCAGTTACATCACTAGTACACTCTGGAGATAGCCATACTCGAAGTATGGCTATCTCCTCTATGTCAGTCGTTGAGCTGGCTAGTCATGCTGCTAGCTGCAACTACGAGTACAACAACACTGAGTGGGGTAACAAGGTAAACTTTCTAACATTGTGTATGTTCTCTAACTTGTATTCGAAAATTACTTTATATGCTCATCGTTTTGTTTGAGTTGATTTCTTAGATGGTCACTCAACTTACGACATAATAAAAACTATTTTAGTTCGAAAATTCAAATGTAAGGGACTATTGTGGACCTTTTCTAATGACAATTGAACGTACGTTTGAATTTTCAGGTGGGGATCAAGTATGGAACACTTGTAGAAGACATATACACAGGTTATATGATGCATTGTGAAGGGTGGGATTCAATATTTTGCAATCCTGAAAAGCCTGCATTTTTAGGTGAAGTACCGATAAATTTAGATGATGTACTAAGCCAGGTTAAAAGATGGGCTTTTGGACACCTTGAAGTTTTATCCTGTAAATACAGTCCATTGACATTTGGAACCAAAGCTCTGGGAATTTTGAGGGCTAATTGCTACATACATTATGTTTTGTGGCCAATTTGGTGCATACCTGTCACTCTATATGCCTGCGTTCCGCAACTAAGTCTCATCAACAATATCTCCATCTTTCCCAAAGTACAAAATCTGAATTCTTGCAGCCTGGTTGGTCAAATTTTTGAAATCTGCTTATTTTAGAAAGTGTCTGTTTGTAAGAAGTGCTTTTGGAAACATACTTTCAGAGCGTAACAGTTTGTGTTTGACTAATCAGTTTGAAAAGACACTTTCGTCAGTAATAAAATAGTAATTTGTGTTTGGCCAAAGTTCCAAAAGTACTTTTGAGAAAAAAAACTACTTCATTATGTTTCTCAAAAACTACTTTTGCTACTACTCAAAAGTATTTATTTTTCCCCTTAAAGCATGAACAAACACCGTAATTTTCTAAAATAAGCACTTTTAACTTCGCAGAAGCTTGACCAAACACGCTAGCCTAGTTTCCTCTATATGTTCATTTCATTCAATTGAGTTTATAACTCCTTTTGGAACTTGTGACAGGTTTCTAATCCATGGTTCTTCTTGTATGTCTTCCTATTCTTTGGAGCCTATGCACATGATTTTGTACAGTTCATATTGTTCAAAGGTACAACGAAAAGGTGGTGGAACGACCAAAGAATGTGGTACGTGAAGGCATTGTCACCTTTTCTTTTCGCCTCAATAGAGTACCTAACGAAAAAGTCAGGTATCACGACAAAAGGATTCAACGTTACAAGCAAAGTAGCAGGGCAGGATGAAAGAAAAATGTATGATCAAAGTGTCTTCACATTTGGAATTCCTTCACCTATGTTTGTGCCATTAGCAACGGTATCGATCATCAATCTGATAGCATTTGTCAAAGGAATCATGACAGTAATCTTTAGGATGGAAAGTTTAGACGAGTTATTCATCCAACTATTCATTGCCGGATTTGCAGTTGCCAATTGCTTGCCGATTTACGAGGCAATGTTACTTAGATCTGATCATGGCAGGATGCCTAAGAAAATAGTCATTAATTCCTCTGTTCTTGCTGGGGTGCTCTGCATTGCATTTTCCTTAATTGTAAGTTGAAATTCCAAATTTAGTTTTCTTGTAGCTTTTCTTTAAAATAATAATCAAAAAGCCCACCATGTTGGTGGGGTGGGGGTGGGGGTTAGGCAATAGCCCAACCCGTAGATAATGTACACTGAGGAGGATATAAACCTTAACCTCGAAAATATGATGAAGAATATATAATAAGACTCATTCTTGTGTACACATGATAAAAAAGAGGCTGTCTAACTTGGAGGACACCTCAATTATTATTCTTGTAAACTGATTCAAATAATGACTTACTTTGCTAAAAAATTCGAATACTTTTACTATGATCACCCATGTTTATGTTTAACCGTCCTTCCTCAAGTTTATTCCACCTTACCTACTGACTGCTAATGACCTGCTTTGCCTTGTTAAACGTTGTGCAAAATGCATACCATGACTGAGGTAAAATTACTTTGGGAAATTGAGTATTTGATAGGATATACTTACATACCTGTTGAATAATATATTTGCAAAATATGTGAGCGTTTTTGTAAAGATACGGCATCTCTATACTTCAATCAACCCCAAAAGCTAGTTCACGTGATGACTAGGCTTATCACAAAGTTGACAAGTAACACGAGGACGATTCTTGTAGATGTTTTGACTAGCCAGTTAAGCACCGAAATTGTTAGCAGCAGGTCTATCCGTAGGGTTTGAGTTGTTTCCCGGATGCGAAGCATGATTGGGTCGAGACCAGTTGTTGTGAGGTGATGGTTTGACAACAAAATTTGTTGTAATTGAAATTGTGGTAGAGGAAGATGAGCGAATGGGATTCTACTCAAAATCAAGGAGCTTCTCATGAAGCTCTTCAAATGTCACTGGAGTTTTTCGGACACGTAGAGCTGCAGTGATAGTTTCATATTCGGCTAGAAGTCCATGAAGAGCATGAAGGAAAAGTTCATCTATTGAAATTTGAATTCCAGCAGAGGCTAAAATGTTGCTGATTTGTTTGATCTTCAGTGGATATGAACTAATAGAGAGGTTACCCTTTTTCATGTTTCTTAAAAACTCTCTATGACTCATTATATGAGCACGTGATGGCTTCGCCTGCTAGATTTTGCCAAAGAGCACATGAAGATTTGTCATTATGACAAAGGGAACAATATCAAAAGATAGAAAGACAACAATGACACTTCATATGAAATGGTCTTGTCGTTAATGAAAAGGTGTGGTTGTTCAATAAAGTGGAGAAAATCGTATGCAGTGAGGATGGTTTCCCATGGATATTTCCATGACTGATAATTTGTATTGTTGAGTTTTAGAGGTGCCTAAGCAATACCGTTGATATTGATCAACTGCTCATTATTATTCATGGTGAATTGTGGGAGAATTTGGTACAGCTACAGAAGAAGGTGTGGTTGAGATGTTCTCAGCAAAGGAATTGGTTGAGACCATTGTTAATGGCAGCGAGAGAACACAAATGCTCAGGAAAAAAATGTGGGATACCATATGAACTTTATGGCTGGAGAGAAGTGTTTATTTTATTAATATGTATGTGTATTTATATAAGAGAGTAAACAACAAATAAGGAAAGAATCAACTAATAAAGTACTATGATCTTCTCCTAATCATAATAGAAACTAAATCACTAATGAGATACTAAGAAATCGAAGATCGATCAAGATATATCCTAATATCAGTTAAGAGATATCACTAATAGATGGCGTTGCTTGTTATGATAATGGGCCTGCAGTACTGGCTGTGGAGGTTGTTGAGATGACAACAACAAATTGTGGCGATAAGCGACATTAGTATTAGTGATGGTTGTTTGTGGTGATTGTGATACTAATGGTGGTTGGTGGTTGGCAACCATAATGATGGTTGACAAGGATAGTGATGGTGAAAAAATTATTGATAAAAAATACCTTTTAATGATATTAAGACTTGTTCAAAATCTTAATCATTAAAACTTATTCAAATTAAATAAATATTAAAATTTTAGTATGAATAAATATATTTAATAATCTAAAATTTAATTTATTCAAATTCACACCTCCACTAAATACAAATAAATAATGCCTAAATTGATTAGCGTAGGAAATCTCCTATTGCAAGAGAAATATTTAAAAAAGACTACAATGTTTTTGTCAAATTAAAAACATTCAGTAGATTGCACGCAACAACTCTTGTTTCCTTAAAAATAATCAAAACAATTGGAAAAAAAAAATTCATTGATAGTTTGTCCAAATATGCTTTTATGGTTAGTAGTTTAGCTTTAAAATGTCCTTATTATCTTTAATTAGGTAAAAAATATATTTGTTTTTCCTAATAAATATATCATTATTTTTAGCACTTTTTTTCTGATAAAAATATAATTTAAACTTTAAAGAATATTTTTTTGTTTTTTTTTTCAAAGGTCCTTTTAACTAATAAAAAAGTGGAAAGTATTTTTTTCTTTTTCTTAATCTCATCTTATCAATTAAAATAGAATAATCGTATGAAGTTTAATAATTGATAATATAGGCCTCACATTAAGAAATACAAATATTTTTAAATTTATTAAGAATTTTGTTATTGTTAATCTAAATGAAATATTATATATATATATATATATATATTATCGATTAAAAAATACGTGTGATTATTCTATTTTAATTGATAAAATAACATTTAGTTGATTTAATAGGTGAAATTGATGTACCTCGTCAATAAAAAATTTCTATTAAAACTTGGAATTCAAATAAAATTTTGTTCTATCTTTTATATATATATATATATATATATATATATATATTATCTATTAAAATGTAAGTGTGATTATTCTATTTTAATTGATAAAATAACATTAACAAAAAAAATTATTTTCCACTTTTTTATTGCTTAAAGAGATTTAAAAAAAATAATAAACAAGAAAAATATTCTTTAAGAATAATATTTTTATTAGAAGAAGAATGTGTTTTAAAAACCATATAATATTTTTATTAAAAGAAGAATGTGTTAAAATATATATATATAAAACGAAAGGAACTATTGCGCCATTTTTGGACTAAAAATATTAACGATATAATAATTTTAGATTAAATTATTAACTAAGGACATTTTTTTATTTAATTTCAAGTAATTTACAAGATTTTAGATGATGAGCACTTGTAAATATTTAAATTGTACTATGAAATATCATTTTCACTTCTAGTTGTAAAATCCTTTTCTTTCACAAAAAAGAGGTGTCCTAATCAATTAACATCCGCTGAACAATTCCAAATAGATACATATTTATTTAATCTTATCGACATATATCAAATAATATTATCTAAAATGTAAATAAGTGATTTTTTTTTTACCTAATACTTTTTATATCTTTGTTTGAAGCTACCTACTCAAGTGGATCCAAGATGAAAAGGTAATCAATTTTTGCCGACATCTAATAAAATGAAATAACGTCTAAAATAATTCACCACCATTTAATTAAATCAAAAAAAGTAGGTATAATTATAAAGAAAACTTCAAAAAATAATCATAACCACCTATGAATTATATACTAATAAATAATACTAAAATACTACTAAGGAAAAAGAATGTGGACATCAAATAACTAAAACCATTTGAACTTCTTAACCAATCTCCTCAATTTTTAATATCCTGTTGGAAACTTGCAACTGCCATATTCTGCAATAAGAAAACAAAATTAATATTTAGTAAATTACAAAAAAAATAATAATTTAACTTCTAAAACAATAATGAAAATATTACGAAGCCACTTATTTTATTGAGTCGCCTGTGAATACTTACTCGGATGTTGAGTGACGACGTAAGCTGCTCCTTTGAAATCGCACGTGCCAGTCCCACGTGCTTTCTTTTGATAATAACTATTGAACGCATAAGAAGCATGTGCCGCAAGTGTATCAGGATTATGACACGTTGCACCCGGCTGAATCGGACGGCAATCAGCTCCTCCTTCTCCACAAGCATAGTCCAACGCCGCTTGCAGCTGCTCCGCCCCAGCTTTCTCATTCGCCACACACCACGTGTTCACCACTTTACTCTCCTCCACACCGCCGCCAACAACCGGCGCCGGAGTCGGAGAAGACGACGGAGACGGTACCGGAGTCTTCACCACCTGGCTTTTACTTCCGTTATTAGGACCGGCCTCTAAACCTTCACGGGTAAGCATAATATCGTAAACTTTTTCTTTACTAGGATAGAAAAGCCCGTAGTTTCGTTCGGAAACGGGCCCGGGCTTTTGGTTCTCATTGAATAAAGCGAATAAATAGACGTTAAGAGGTTCATCGGGCTTTAAAGGGGTCCCACTTCCAGTAAGCACTCTTTTTACCAGATTACCGTTGTAAGCAGCAGCATTGTCAGCACTTGCACCAGTCTCGTTTTCATCGCCTTTTGAAGGCCATCCAGTTTCAGTAATCTCCATTTTCACATCATCGAAATTCAAAGCTTTCATAGCAGCATAAACAGCATCAATTTGAGCTTCAAAAAGGCTTTTGTAAACAAGTCCATTGTTTGGATCCGTTACACCTTTATTATCCCGAAACAAAGCATAATCCAAAGAAATCGTATCCGTATTCGCTACATAAGCAAAAAATGGATAAATATTAACAGCTAAGAAAGAACCCGATTGTTTGAGGAAACTCAACATCGGTTTAATAACCGGTTCGATCAGATCCGTTTTGAATGAACCAGTAGATGAAGGATACGAATTTTGCAGAGCACTGAGAGCAACAGGGGATGAAACTTTGATAGACGAAGCGACGCCGTATTTAACAAGAGATGCGTAAACATTTTTCATGGCGGATACTAGAAATTTGGTTGTATTTTTTGGATCTACAAAAACTTCATTTCCAACAGCTATGGATTCTACATTTGTTTTTGGATAATAACGAAGAATATTCGATTGAACCCATGAATCAGTAAAAGACTGTTTCGAAGCTGCATCGGAGAGTTGCTCGTTAGGAAGGGCAACAGTAACTGATATATTGGATCCAGAAAGAGCTGTAAGAACAGCGGAATCAGTATCGTAAAGCTTTACCCGATTAATGCCTTGGGATTTGAGGAGCTGAACAACTTCTGATGGAGTCGGAAGATTATTAGCAATACGGCCATAATTGATACCAATTGAACCGGAATTTGCAATAGAGAGCAAAGAGAGAAGAACGAAGAGCGAAGTTAATGTAGTAAAAGCGACCATTGCTGTGGATGTAAGGAGCAATGAGAAGAAAGTGGATATTGTGTATTTGGTGATTATTGTTGAGTTTTTATAGAGAAAAAGAAGTGCAAAGAATTGGCAGTAAGGAAGAAAGAGTCGTGCATGTTGTTAATGGGGGTAGAGGGGATGTTAGTGGTTAAAAATAAAGGGAGTGGGTTTGAAAAAATTAGCAAAATGTGGTGAAAGTGAGTGGGGTCATCTATATAACTTCATTAATTTTGCATTAAGTATTTAAATAAGCTATTAGGTAAGAATTAAGATAATCTTTATATTTTCTCTCGACATTATTATCATGATCCCTAAAAATATTTTGATACATTCTACCTATCTTTAATTTAACATAACAAATTATCTTATATTTAAATATAGATATTTTAATTTAAGAAAATATTCTTATCACCATGTACGTGCAATTTATATTGTATGCACTACCATATAGAAAATATTTATATAACTAGTCAATTATTGGGTAGTTATATATTTAAAAGAAATATGAGCATTATTATATTAATTGATCCTTTGACAAAAAAATGGTAAGTAATACATTATTACAAGTTAAAATTTACTACTATTATAAAAAAATCTTGACAATTATTAGGTGATTATAGAAAAATCACTTGATAAATATTAAATGATACTAATATATTATAATACTTTTAATTAGAATAAATAATTATTTCTTTTATTCCTTCCCCTTCCCAAATTCTTCGTACAATTTCAAACCTCAATCCAATCCTTAGTGAAAATAATTATACTGTAAATTGTACATATTTTAGGTAAAAATACAAGATATATATTGAGTATGCATTTTTTCCCCTTAATCATAATTAAGAATTATGGTTTTCACTTTAATATGTTAATTTCTATGATTAATTATTTAAATTTAATTAGATATAATATAAATACAAATAAGTATGTACAATATATATATATATATATAATCGTCTTATTTTTTACTTCTGAGAAACGCTCAAAGTTCGGAGCATTTCTCGCATTTGGTACACCGCTTTGACAACATATAGCCACATATTATATTTCCAAAACAAATTAATTTTCTTGCAAAATATTGAATTAAGAGTATATTTTGAAATTATTTTAAGGATAAAATATCATGACAAATACTCGAAATTAAATGTTAAAGTATTGACTTTGATGCATCATATTATCACATTCAAGAACTTTGAAAGGATTAAATTATTAATTACAAAATAATAATGTGTTGTTGTGGATTCAGGATATTTGCTTATTAGCGAGTTGAATAATAAAAATATAAAAGGTAATGCAGTCTTTGAGAATTGAACCTTGATTTTTTGGGGTGTATTTAATTAACCTTACACGCGCGCACACACTTATATATAGAGGTCACGGTTTCAAGTCTTGGAAATTGTCTCTGGCAGAAATGTAAGATAAGGCTGCGTATAAATTACAATAGACCCTTGTGGTCGAACCCTTCTCTAGACCTTATGCATAGCGAGTTTTAGTGCACCGAACTGCTATTAAAGGTAAAATAACATAGTGTGAAATATGTTATTTTATCATTCTAGCCAAATTCTGGCCAAAAGAATTTTTCCAAACACTAAACATCTATTTACATATACAACAATTTTCATCGAGAGAATTTAGATGAACACTTGCCGCACCCTAAATCCGCCCCATTAATGTGTAGCCAATGTAGGAAAAACTGATTATGCTGAGAAATTCAATAGCTAATGAATTAGGAACTATAAAGTTCAATCAATGCGGCACTTTTAATTAAGGAGCTAAGTTGTTTCAAAAAAATAAAAATAAAAATAAAAATTAAGGAGCTAAGTTATACTCAGTATATTACCAATGTAAAATACGTAGTAAATTACCATTTTTATCAAGTTACTAAATTAACATATACCAAAATATTTGCTTAGTAATTACTACTTCTTCTATTCTATATTAATTGAATTTGTGAGATAATGCATATATATTAAGAAAAACATTTAAGGACATAATTTAAACCATAATTTTCACTATTATGTTTTGTAAAATCATAAATATAACTTTGTAAGTAGTGTAATTTATTTCCTAGAAAATATAAAAATTCAATAAATGAAAGGGAAAATATGAAAAAGAATTCAAACATCCATCTTGAATTTTGAACAATGAAATCTCTAAAAAATTCACATAATAGGGATAATGGAATAGAGGGAGTATATAGATAACTTAATTCTATGAATATTGTTTATACTCTATAAATGCAATTAAAAATGGTAGACATAATATCATAATATATTTTGTTGCTATCTCATGTTTTTGTTACTATCCATTATCTCTTATACTTTTCTTACTTCTTTCAATAGTATTTTTTTCCGTAGCCGATTGTCTATCGAAAATAATTTTTATACTTTTAAAATAGAAATAAAATATACGTACACCCCATTAATTTCAGAAATTATTTTATGAAATTATACTAGCTAAGGTCAATCTACTATTTGGCCCTATTGTTAAAAAGAAAACATTAATCAAAGTCTGAACGTCTTGATTAAATGTGGCTCCACTCTTAGCCTAAGATGTTTTATGTCGACAAAAGAAAATAGATACGTATTTAATTCGATCCTATATTTTGGTGGCCTACTTTGACAATTTCTTTGGTTGGCTTGCCAAATATTCAATGCTGCTTCATTAATTCCACAAAAAAAGGACCTAGAATTATTAGTCTACTTTCTCCTGACCATATTATATGGTGTTTTTAATTTAAATTATACAATTTTTATATAATTGAGAAAATTATATTAAGTTTGTGTTATAAAATTAAAGATAATTTAGTGATTTTTTTATTTTTTTTTCTATGGGCGAGTAATTTTTAAATTAAGAGTGTGTCAAAGTTAAAAATATCATATAATACCGACCGAAGAAAATAACTTTTACAATTTAAAGTTAAAATAAATATCAGTTACAACAATATATTTAATTTGATATAAGTGTGAAATTAAAATATGGTAAGAACTTACTTGCATGAGTATTTGTACCAAATTAATACATCATATTCAATGACGGAGCTTGAATTTGGATATGAAAATATAAATTAAGGAAGTAAAATCGCATAGAAGTTAAGGAGTATCAATATGTAATATATATACATATAAATATATATTTTTATCTAGCTATACAATATAATTTTCTAACGAAAGGAGGTCGATCAATACTCCTCAAATATATGTGGCTCTGCCACTAATCCTATCATATTTAAGAGACATGATGATGTAAATATCCATATTTATTTAATTATAATTAAGTAAAATAACTTTATATTCTTATACATAACATAGCACGTATATATTGATTTATACTGCTCAAATCGATTATTCTTTATATAACGAAATGGTCGATTCCATCTATTATTATACCTTTAAAAATTTGGTGTAATGTAAGATGAACAACTAGCAGAAAATGCGGAGAAGCAACCAACGATGCAATTAATTCTTTTCCTAATACTAACAAGAC
The DNA here is from genome assembly GCA_029582245.1 of Solanum etuberosum. Lineage (NCBI taxonomy): Eukaryota > Viridiplantae > Streptophyta > Magnoliopsida > Solanales > Solanaceae > Solanum > Solanum etuberosum. The sequence continues at coordinate 40,644 of JAJONR010002259.1, read as the reverse complement.
TTGTGGGGGAGTGATAAGTATTTTTTTATTTTTAATCAGAAATTTCAGTTCAATCCCCCTTGATACGGAATCACCTTTGTTAGAGAGCGATTTACCCCTAACATGAAACTTTCCAACGCGAATTCAAATTTAGTTAAGCTCTAATACAAATATCGAACATTAGGTGGAAAAAAAAACTATTTTCCTATTTACCTCTAAATGTCAAATAGGGGGTAATGATCATTATTATGAAGTTGAAAAGAGGAGCAAATTATATTTGTTTTAATATTTTTCACCAATATGAACGTTGGACTTTTCCAGCTGTAGTTGTTTAATGGATAATGAAATGATAAAATATAAAGAATCTTAAGGCAGTAGGTGACAAGTTCCCAACCCCACAATGCACCCTTGTACGATATGTGTTGTTAACGGCTCCCAACAATTTCATGACATACTTATTCTTTATTTGTCGTAATAAAACTCTCAAATCTTGTCAGTGTCTAATCAATTTGTTCACACAACGGCTTCCGAGTTCATATTTGTTTGCACTTAATGGATGTCTGAATCTTAAGTCTATTAATGTGTTTGATTTTTAGGTTTGAATCATTCAGATTCAGTCCATTTGTTTCTTTTAAAAAAAATAAAATTCTTAATAGATCTGAAGAAGTCTCAACGAATCGGATCAGTAGGAGAGTCTTAATAACATTCAGACTTATTTATTAAGTTATAAAAAATATCATCCCGGCTCTCTCGCTCTTTGCGTGATATTTCTCTCACAGCTACAAACTTTCTTCCTCTCTTTTCTCAATCAAACACCAATCTTTTCCTCTTGAACGGGTAAATTTTCATAATTTTTACAAGTACTTTTTAATATTAATAATTTTCTAATGGTGTATTGATATTTGTTAAGAACTCTTGTTGCAATATTATTTTTGGTTTATTGACCTTTATCAAGGTTTTTGAATGGAAAAAAAAATACTAGCCATGATTATAAACAATAACTATGTATACATATTTGAGGTCTCTTATTATAATTTGGTCTTAGGCCATTAATTTTATTGAGACTCTTTGATCATCAAACCCGCATACGACTTTGCATGATCAAACCCTTTGTGAGAACATGAAAAAGTGTTGAATGAAACAAATGGACCTGGTTGGATAGCTGCAAATTGAGTAATATGCGTGAAGAACTTTCACTTCAACTAATGCAAAGAAGAGAAAACACTTGAGAGTTTTATATTTTCATTATTTGACGTTTTATAATGTTTGAACGTTATTTGATCTTACTATTTTTGTAGTTAATTATTAAATTATCTTATATCTGACCAATTGAATCGGAACAAGATTTGATTAGTTGAATAATTCATTTTATGAAAAGATGTGTATGTTAAATTCTTAAAAATATTTATGTTATAATATTTTTTTTGCATATCATGTAATTTAATTTTTTAATCAAATGTAAATATTTAAAATAGAAATTTTTATAGTATTTTATTAATATGATAGTTAATTTCATATGCATATTCAGATATTGAAAACAAACAATCTATCATTTAGTGTTCAGATCTAGAAATCACATCTTAATATTCAGATGTATATACAGATCTAGACATCTATATCTTAATGCACATCTTAATATTCAGATGCTTATTCAGATTCAAAACGTCTTAATCTTAATGAAACAAATGAGGCCTAAGATATCTTAATCTGAATATATATCTAAATGTTAAGATCTATATTAATGGTGATGATTGCAAATGATGTCTAATCAATTGCTCACACAACGACTTTCGAGACAATGCTTAAGAATTTATTTATTTCTATTAAGATTAAAACGTTTTAATTTGAATACATATCTAAATATTAAGATTTACATTGTAATGATGGCTAATAATGTTGATGATGATAAATGATAGCTAATGATAAGCATGATTGATTTTGGTGATTGGCTATAGTGATGGTTGTACGTAGTTGAGTTGAGAATGATGTTTAATTTGTAGATCAGTTGCGGAGCCACATATATAAAAAAAATTACAATTGTGGATGGTAGGCGATAATGATTGACAGTGGGGGTAGTTGTGGATGAAATGGTGGTTATAGGTGGTGGATGAAAATAGATAGAATAGCGGTGAATTGTCATCTTTGTAGAAATTTTTAAATAAACATCTTAGTGATATTAAGGCTTTGTTATAGATCTTAATCATTTAGACCTATTGAAACTCATTAAGTGGTTGTAAAATAAGAAAAACAGACACACTTAATGATTAAGATCTAAATTATTAACATTCAGACCATGAAAATAAACATACTTAAACGTGTGAGATCTGAATAATTAACATTAAGACCTTCGTTAAGTGCAAACAAATGATGTCTAGTCTCTTCAATCAAGTCACAATAACAATATGTTGGATCCGAACTACGGGTGACAAAATCAAGCTCAATCTGTCCAATCGGCCGTTCAAGTTTGAATCCGTCCACTTATTTGCTCAATCCATTTCAACTCAACTCACTCCAATTTATTAAAAATTGAGTTGATATATAGACCAACTTGACACATGAGAAATCTTGTTAATTTTTTGTTTTTATTTTTGATATGTTATATATAACCATAATAAAAAGAAATAAAATCATTTTATTAGGGACTAAAAAATTATAAAAAAACAATATAAAAAACAATTAAAACTTAATAAGAATTAGACGGATTGGACTATGAACCACATTTTAGCCCATTTCAGCCTAAGTAGCTTTTGAGCGGGTCAATAACCCACTCATTTATTAACTCAACCCAGTTTAACTCCTTCAGATTTGACCCAACACATCCATTGAACACCTGATCACATAAATATACATAATATATGTACAAAGTAATAAATAAAGTTATATTCGAGAAAACTTGTCTAGATCGTGTGGCACAATAAAGAGTGGACATGTGTCAATAAGGTTTGATGGATAGAGGATATGTTGTACCTAATGTCCTCTTAACACATACATAAGTATATATGGTCGCAAATAATAAAAGACTATTTTTCACTATAGAATTTATCGATCCCACAAAAACATAGATGTTGCTAAGCAGTATATTAATCTATTAAACTTATGCCAACAATGTTATCCAATTCAAAAGTTCTTGATTTTAGTTGTATACAACTGATTTTGTCAACTAAAAATAATGCAAATAAAATGATGAGTATATTAGGAGTTGTTAACATAAATAATTAAGGCTTACGGATAGGTTGCCTTCGTATTCTTATTTTATCTGATCGTTGTTAAGCATATTAAGATATCTATTGAATTGTTGAATCACAAGGTTGATAATATGTTGTCTTTCGAATCGTATAACTATTATTCAGATTGACCTCACACATACATCATTGAACATGAATGTAGTACATTTATATACTATTCTATATTTGACTCAAGCAGAACATAAACTGAGTATGTTTTCGTCATAGTATGTATATATATATATATGCTGTGATGGTCATGAAATTTTCCTAAGTTATTCGATGGTACATGAATGATAGTACCACAATATATTCATATATCATCACGATACTAAAATTGTATAATTGAGGAACAACCATTATTTCACTAAAACAATCCTCAATCCTTAATGAGGCACTTCTAAAATCCTCAATGATGCCATAATAGGCATTCAGGAAAAATTGTACGAATGTTAAATGATACATAGTATATATATACTGTGATGGTATCAAACAAATAAAAGGCAAATTGGACTTAGACTAGGAAGGAGGCACTGCCGCGAGGTAATTTGTTTGGGTCGAAAAGACATAAAGAGAGTTAATTAAAAGTAAGCTATGGACGGATAATTAGTTTTTTTTTTTTTTAAATGTCCAATAAGTATAGTTGTCCCTTTATTTATTGATTTATTTTATTTGATCCGCTCGAATTCAATCTAATTTATCCATTTGACACCTTTACCTAGGTATAATAAACTTGACTTTGAGGGTTACAAATTCCGCGTGAACCTTTAAGAGTAGTTGGGAGAAGTTGAGAAAAAAATGAGAAACGTCAGAAGGTTGATGACCTATTCATTCTTCCTTTTCTTGTTGGCATTTTATTAAAAATTGTTTGGCCAAATTGATTTTTTAAAAAAAAATATGATTTGAAGTGATGACTTCATTTGAAGTGGTTGACCTTCTACATTCCTCATACATAGGGAATGGATTTTGTAGATAGGATAGCAAATGGGGTGATGCGGATGCAAGGTGGGGCAGGTTTAAGCTTATGTAAAATGGTGCGGATTTAAAATTGTGTGAGATGAGATGAGGCAGCAGAGCGGATTAAAGTAATTCTTTCTTTAAATGCGGGATGGACCGGGGCCAATATTTGTGAATTTAACTAATTCGCTAGCCATTTTGATATTCTGATTTCTGCATAATATTAATCAAAGGAAAAACCTAATGGCAACCATTTACAATCCAACGTCTTGTATTTTTCTTTCACTCTATAAATATTGATCACATTAAATTTGAATATTTTCCCTTTTTTATTATTAAAATTAGTTAATAGCTAAAACGGGAAACCACCTACAAGAGGATATAAGTTAAATACTTACGGATCCTCACTAGGAAGTAAAAGGGGAGGTACAAGAGGGGTTTTTAGAGATAAATGGATCAAATGGATATTAGGGATAGGGATGGCAAAGGGGCGGGGCGGGGCGGATGCAGGGCAAGGTGGGCTTAAGGCTATGCGGGGCAGGTTTAAGGTTGTGCGGAGCGGGTGGGATGCGGGGCAGGTTGAAGTGGTTTTTTTTTTAAATTATTGCGGAGCGGGGCGGGTATATGTGATTTTATGTGGGTTCAAACTTAATTTTAACTTTTTACATGTTATAAGAGTGATAGCGCATTATTTATTAAGATAATTTCATTAAAACTACTAAAATATTCAAGATAATAAATGAAAATAGTTCAATAAAAAATAATACAATTTCTTACCTATTTCCTAATTAACCTCTAAAAACTAAAATTTTAAGTGACTATCCTATTAAATTAATACAACTTAATGAAAAAATGAATTTATTTTTATGAATTTTATTTTTAGTATCAAACTTAACTAGAAAAAGAAAATATTAAAAAAATTATGTGGGGCGGGGTGGGACGGGTTGAAAATGAAAAAAGTTATTACGTAGACAGATAAAAAATTTTGCGGGTTAAACTCAACTCGCACCGCCCCGCCACATTGTACATGGGGAACCTTTACGCCAAAAATAACATCAAGGCCGAACTTCTAGCACTCGTACATAGCAGTTGCAAAATAATTAACACCTTTAGAAATCAATATGGATTGCTAGGATTTTATGAATTTTATTGCTCATGATAACCCTTTATACAACATTTTATCGGACTGCAGGGAGCTACTACAGCAGTCTATAGAGAGGCAAATCAAGTGGCAGATGCTTTAGCTAAGAAGGGGTGTAAAATGAAGCAAGCCTACTATGTTTTGTGCTAGGAAGTTTCACCATTTTTTGTCTCAGGAAAAATAGAGACAAACAAAGTAGGAACTCTTTTTGTTAGGCATACCAAGCCTTAATATATATCGGCTAATAGTAATATTCGTACTAGTAACCCCATCCCCCCCTCCTACCACAGAGAAATTGTGTTGCCATGATGCCCTGATACCTATTAACTAATCTAATATTTCATCTTTTGACCAAAAAAATAATAAAATTCAACATTTTAATTGGACATGAGAGGAGTCAATAAGAACTCATCTTAAGAAGGATTACACATTTTAACTTTCGTAAGTCTGTATTTTTATTTGGGCTCAAATTTGTCATTTGTGACTTTATAGCAAGTTTGCTAACTATTAACAGATCTATAAAATTAACACGACACACATATGCAGCGCACGTGTCAAGAGATTAGTTTATATGATGAAAGCGAAACTCAAAAGAAAAGTACAAGCAAGGGGTTATACCTTACCTTACTAATTCTTTTTAGGCATAAAAAACCTCTACTAATTAACATGCATGCAAAAATTAAGAAGAAGAAAAAACTAAATATTCTACGATGCACACTCTATATTAAATAAGAATGAATAAAAATATTAAACCTCAATGTAAAATGTGAATGGAATAAGTAATCTCATAATGTTTACTTTTTTGCCTTTTAAAAACGAAATTTAATTCTTCATTAATAGACAAAAACTTATAGGTATGAATACGAATGTACTCGGATCAGATCAACCTACATTTATTATGGAAAAAATACAAAACCTCAAAGTAAAATGTTAATAGATTAAGTAATATCATAATGCTACACTTTTTTGCCTTTTAAATTTAAGTCTTCATTAATTGACAAAAGCTTGTTTGTGTGAATACGAATGTAGTATCTAATAATGTTATATCATGCCTTACGTACCTCACTAATTCTATTTAGGCGTAAAAAATCTCTATTAATTAACATGCATGTGAAAACTAAGAAGAAGAAAGGTCAAATACCAGGATCTATCAAGCTAACAAAATTAAATTTGAAATAAAAAACGTTATCAAACTTCTCCTTATCTTCCTTGAGAAGATAGAAAGACTGTTTTCAAAAGACCATTCATTCAACTAAAACATATCAAAGCATGTTTGAAAAACAAAACAAGTTCACCACCTTCCAAAAAACAAGTTAAGAGGTAGTTTTAGTTCGTTCCTGATCAGGTAGTACTGGAATCCACAATGCTGTTGGTAAGTCATAATATCAGATAATTGTCGTAGAAACAGAACTCCGAAAATCAAAAATGATATTCGAGTGCATTATGATATTGTAGCTTGCTAAATCCCGGGAATCAGCAAGACTTTTTCCCTCAAACACAAGTTTTTGCAGATGAACTGGTATGTTTAGTTTCTGTAGAAGCATGCCCTTCACATCCTTGACCAACTCGTGCCTGTGCATGTCTAGTGTAATACTTCTACCACTCGTCTTGATTAAGATCTGTATTGTTCTACTCTTCACCTTTAAGACATACTCTTCGTTGATATCACACTGATATAATATCTTCGAATCTTCCAATTGCTGTTTCCCAAGAAACAAATCCATAGAACTTATCGAGTAGCCAACTCTGCTTTCTATAATTGTCTTAATGTCGCGAACAATTAAGGTAACCTTGACTTCTATTTTAACAATTTCCTCCGTTGGCATCACCACAGAAATAAGCAACTTGTCTCTCGGAATGGAAACCATATGAAGTGTTGATCCACCATTGATTTTGTAAAAAGCTAAGGTTTTGTCATCTTCAAGAAACTTTCCGTCATGAATAAGAGAAAATTACTTTGAGTTTACTCCTTTGACCCCAATCCTACATTTGACATCCTGGATAGTATCGAATGTCCTTTAATAAACCGTAATTGTAACATTAGCATGGGGTCTCTTCACCAAAAATACCTTCGGGACTGAATTGTCGATATAAGCCTGAAGGGTGGAGTTTTCGATAATGCCACAATCCATTAGCTTCTGTTCATCATCTGTTAGGCGAACATCTTTTGAAAATAGCTGTTGAAGACATTCCGGTATGCCCTCGTGATCATGTATTAAAGATTTCACGTGTCCGATACTATCTGATTCCTTAACTGTTATGGTGACTGTTTTAGTGACCTTCACGTCTATAGTCATCTGCAAGAGGATAAACAAAACAAGAACGATATTTAAACTGTGCTAAGTTAACAACATAAGCACCAGCAAACGAAAACATTCTAAAGCACAGACGAAAAGGTCGAAGAATGCAAAATTTTAAGGTAAAAATCATGTCATCAACAATGCAATTGTATCTTCCCTAAGAAAGTTCAAAATCCTCTGCCACTCAACTGTACAACATTTGCCGTGCCTAGACCCTTTCTTCCCTTACCTAATGAAAGAGTCCACAGCCCGCCTTAGTAAGTCTCAAAGCCTTCCTGTTTTAGTAGATCAATCAAAAGGGATACTATGAGCCCTATACACCCACGCATCTAACCAGCTCGCATGGTTCACTGGTTCCACCGACTAGACAAAAAGAGTGATTCAGTCAATACATATATAGGTGCACTTGAAGTGGGGTGTGTGGTGTCCGGGGTCCCTATTAGGTTGGCCCTTTCCAATAAGGCCCCAACGTAAGGGCATTAGCGTCCTCTTGATATCTATATGTTAGGCTCCGTCTTGGCCTTCCCTGACCCAGATCAGTTCTAAATCAAATGAACTATATCTTTCATCTTGTTTCTATCAACATAACGAGACATTTATTCAGCGCACTAAAAGTGTATCATCCACCGTACTTCTTATAGTCCCTAAAAGGAACTTGAAACAAATTATACAGGTATAACATGTGATTGAAAATAGCCTCTACACTGGTGCTAAGATTTCTCGAACTATAAGAAAAACAAAAATACAAGGAAAGTAGAAGCATATATGGTAATGCTTTAACTTTTCTTTCAGAAAAGAGAAAAACTCAAATATGATAAGAAAATCAGGATAACAATGTGATAACATTACTACAATAAAGGTAAGAAGAAAGGTATCTTGATGACGAGTTTCATGATAACAAGAAATTGTTATTATTTCCATTTAGAGGCAGAAATAGAGGAGTTCTTAAGCCTAAATCTCTGGTTAGAGTTTCATACAGACTCTATTTGCTCAAATTCAACATTAATGTGTTAGTAGAAGATTCAGATAGAAATCATTAAACATAATTCTTAGGATTCCAAACTCGAACTCATATTCTTCAAATCCTAAATACGCCAGAGGTGGATGTAGATCATCAGTTATAGATTTATCCGAACCTATACCAAATAACTTTAGCTTCGACTCTATATGCATGTGCTGATTTTTTTACTAGTAATAAATAATTGATTTCGTATCGTATGAGTTACGGTTGAATCCTAAACTTAAACAAAAAACTCTTGAAAGTAATAACTAATCCCACCATTTTAGCACAAAATTTATCCCAGAATTTACTAGTACTTATAATCAAACCCGAAATAACATTTTATCTCGAATTGTTATAAGGAGCAAACCTCTTTTTCCTTTTCATCTTCAACAACAGTTCTCTTGCGCTTCATGCTCGACTCCATCTTTTGCAAAGCTTGAAATCTCCTACAAATAACACAAAAACAATAGAGAAAATAAGAAGAATCAAGTATTACTCAACTTTCTAGTACAATCATCATCATATATCATATAATATCATATCATATATATATATGTATATATCATCATCATCAAATGTAGGAAGATCTCAAGTTAAAAGTTGAATTACGAAAATATCCTTATCCCAAAATAATATTATTTTTTTCTCTTATTAAATCAACAATTTTGCTATATAAACCAAATATATCTAATTAATTGTATCTTGATGGTCATTAATTCTTCATTGGAAAACAGAAATCAAATGTCGCATTGGCACGCCCACTAATTATGGCAGAGAAGTCCAACAATCTCCTCTTTAATTTCATAGCCTTGCTGATATATTCAATTTTGTTTGGCTTTCAAACTTTTGACATTTTTAAAAGTAAAACAATATCATCCTTTAATAATTAACTAGTGAACTTGTTCACGCTTTGTGCGGTTATGAAAGACGATAAAATGTCAATATATATTTATCTATACATATAATTGATTTCATAGAAAAAATATATTTTGTTAGTAGTTAGATGACCTCCGACAGAGTCATAAGTTACTCTTTTGAACCAAAAGAAAATACAAACTTACGATAATAAAAAAATTATGTAAAATACAAAACAAAGAGAAATCATAAAGAGAACTACAAAAAAAAAAAATGCAACATTATTCTTACAATCTTAATAATTTTTAAAAAATAAATAAAAAATCAATATACAATCTTTCGAGCTCTTGTCGACATCCATTCCCACAAGTGGATCACCATTCAATAGCCTTCATTTTATTCTTCAAGTCAAACTAAAGAATGAATAAAATAAGCACAAAAAACATAACAATTTAAAAGGCTAATGTGATCATTTCTCCAAAGTCGTATAATGCTTCTTATATTAGAGGACTATAATATGAATAACAAATTATGTCATAAATATGATTATTAATTATTTTAGAGGTTATGATAATAAAAGTTATGAGAGTAATGAAAATAACGATCATTAAATTTTGCATTAAAGATTATGAAACAACGGATAATTGATATATTTATTATTCTACAATAAAAAAAATAGAAAAGTTGTAAAAAAAATAAGAAGAAAATCAATAGAATTATTTGCCAAAGATTATAGTAAAGATGAAAAACTCAAGAAACTTGAGTCATTACTGTGTAGATTTTATTGTTATTTAAAACTTGTAGTGAATGATTTGTAATTGAAAATTCTTGGGAAAATTATTTATATTTAGACATTTTTGAGAAAGTAAAAGACTAAAAACAGAAGAAGAGATAATTATGTCCAACAAAGTCATCATAAGTTACTATTTTGAAGCAAAATAAATTATAAATTTACGACAATCAAAACATTATAAAAAGACAAAATAAAGAGACGAGAGAACTGAAACGAATAAATAAAAAAATAGTACAATATCATTCTTATGATTTAATCATTAAAACATTAAAAAAAAAATATGAAATCAATATTCAGTCTTCTGAGCTCTTGTCGATATCCACTTCTACAAGCCACAATCACCATTCGGTATCCTTCATCTCATTCTTTCAAGTCAAACCAAAACATCATCATAACAAGCACTAAAAAACATGACAACTTAAAATGCTAATGTGCTCATTTCAACAAAGTTTTACAATATCCCTATTAATATGACTACAATATAGAATACCAAAATATCACAATTAACTATTTTAGAGGTTATAATAATAAAAAATCATGAGAGTAATGAAAATAAAGACCATTAAATTTTATATTAAAGAAAATTTAAAAAAAAGAGTTTTTAGTAATTTTACAATGAGCTTTTGATATAAAATTTGCATTACTTGAAAATCCTTGTCAAGTTCTTACAATAAAATTCAAGTAATAAAAGTACAACTTACATTTAAATAAGAAAGAAAAATAATTATACCTTTCGGGAGCATGTTTAGATTTTTCCCACTAAATTGCTAGATTGAAATTCAATCCGTTTATCAAATGTCTTGGAAAAGATGTATTTTTTCCATTCAACAAAAAAAGTACATGCAATAAAATAATTAAATTTCATATAAGTAAGAAACCTGAAAACAATATATAAGCTATAAAATACTGTTTTATAAAGTTACAAAAAAGACTGAGATCCTTGACCAAAAAGATGATCAGATGACTTTACCTAGTTAATCCCTAGCTCTACTATACATATAAATTTGATCATTTCTTCTTTAACAAAATTTTCTAATACCTCTATTTATAGGACATTATATGGAATACCAAAAGATATCATGAACATGACTATTAATATGAATTAGGAGTTATGACAATCAAAAGTCATGGGAGTAATGAAAATAAAGACAATTAAATTTTTTATATATTAAATAATAATGGAGTAGTAATTGATACATTCATTTTGTACAATGATAATAATAAAAAAGAATATAGAAAAAATGTCAAAAAAATAAGAAAAAAGATAAATATGATTCTTGGACAAAGAGATGTGTCACGTCACTTTTCTTTTATCTAGCTTTAAATTATATATAGATTTCCGGGATTCCTTCTCCACCAATAATCTTTTCATTCTTAATTTTTAATTTTCCTTCAGTTTGAATTTGAATTACAAAACAATCCATCAAAAATGATTGATCATTTTATCTTTAGTTAAATCCTATCCAAATCATATTTATTTGAAAAGTTTAAATATACATTTTAATAAACTCATGCATCTACTAATATTATTCTCTTGGTTAATATTACATGGACGTAAAAAAATAAAATACTTATTGGTTATTGCATTAAGTGGACAAACATTAACTCTTGCAATTGAGGGATTTGTAACCACTTATTTATTTTGTCATTGATGATAGGTTATATAGAAAGTCATTTTAAATTTTATATAATAAGAAAAACATGTGATTGGTAGACTCAAAGTCTCTTTTCTTCTCTATTATTTTTAAAACTGCTTTCAAGGATTAATATTTTTGTCCCCTTGCTCTGTCCCTCTTTATTTCATGCATTTCTCTTATATTCCTCCTGAACTCATATGTTATATTCTACGTGTTTTGATGATCCTCACAAATGCAGGGATTCGATCCCTGACAGAGTGCTCTCATCCAGATTCAAAATGGTGTACAACTGTAAAACTGTCTTGTCAGGTTGGTTGGTGAAAAGTGCAGTGTACTTCACCAATAGGAAGGGCGGATGAGGTTGTTTGTTTCAGTGGTCAAAACTCTTGTTGGTGATTGATTTATACAACAATAAACAAACAACATTATTCATTCAAAAAGAGAGAAAGCTAGCTAGTCTTTTCAAGAACTCACAAAGAACGCACTACAAGGGACCTAGTCCCAGAAAGACTGCGTACGTGAAAAAGTCAAAAGACAACTTTCTAAAAGCTGTCACATTTGATATGGTTGGTGCACAACTTTTCAGAATAGCAGACTCTCAGCCAATGGTGTTGTCCGAAGGGGTTTGTGTCCATTTGATATAGTCTCTTCTCACAAGACACAAACTAAGATTTGAATTTCTGAAAATTCATAAGCTTACAAAGAAGAAGCCATCTTCAAGGAAGAACATTGCTCATACTCAACAAGGGACCTGATAGAGTGCTGAAGAGTCTTTGTTATATTTTGTGCTTTGTGTCTTATGTTCTTACATTGTAAGAGTGTCAACTAGAGTTAGTTGATGTGTGGTGAAACAAATTTCCTGCTTGTTTAGCTCTCATCTTCGAGATCTGAGTTGGTGGCTAGAGTTAGCCTTGCTGGGTTCTTAAAGTCTGGATCAACTAGAGTTAGTTAGTTTAGTGGGCAATAGGATTATTGCTTAGTTTTCTTTGTAGTAGAGTTGCTACAGGAAGGGGGAAGAGATTAAAAATATTAATATGTAGTTTTGATGATTTGAAAAACCATGGGATCTGATAGGGGACCTGATCCCATGTGAGAATGGTGGTCTTGTACGAGAAAAGAACAGCTGGAAAAAGTGCTCTGCACACCCTGCCATCTGTAGAAAGTGGTGCGCGACTGGTGCATAGTGGCAGGGTCGTCAGCCAATAACATTGCTTCTGGGGTTTTGTGTCCATCATATATAAGCTTCATATCAAATGGACACAACTGAGTTTTGGCATCCAAAAAGGGTTGGAAAAGAGGAAAATGCCATTCTCTCTAGAAATATTCTCCTCAAGAACAACAAGGGACCTGATAGAGTTGTCATTGTTCTTAGTTGTAGGTTTATATTTCTGTGATTATTCTTGTAGATCTATTCATGTGTTATAAAGGAATCAAATCAGTTCGTGTCTTTAACATTGATTCTGAGTTGTAGCTAGAGTTAGTTATGGTGAGTTAATGAAGTCTAAATCAACTAGAGTTAGTTGGTCTAGTGGAAAAGAGAGCTGTTGCTTTGAAGTTTGTTCGTAACAGAGCTGTTACAGTGAGAGGGAAGGGATTTAGAGTTAAATTCCTAGGTTGCAAGAGTTTGTAATCTGAAGCTTTGCTCCGTTTTGAGTGAAATGGAGTTTGGGTTGAAATCCTGTGATTACAGGTTGTGGTTTTCACCTCCCTTGAGCAAGGGGGTTTCCATGTAAAACTCTGATGCCTGATTTACTTTGAGCTATTTATTTTCCGCACTTCAATTCTGTCTGGTGACCTGGTCCTGTGATCACTGGTGGACGGATATATTCCAACAATTGGTATCAGAGCTTGGGCTCTCTATGTGGTTAACACCAAGAGAGAGATTCCTGCGAAGAATGGAAGCTCCACTAAACTTGCAAGAAGGTCGGTCTCCAACGAAGCCACCTCTCTTTGATAGTCAGTACTATAGGTGGTGGAAAACGTGTATGTTTGACTATATAATTGCTGAGGATTGTGAGCTGTGGGATTTTATTTGTGAGGGTCCCTATGTGCCAACTATAGAAGTAAAAGATGGGGATGTCACAAGGGTTGTTCTCAAAATCCGACAGCAGTATAATGACTTTGACAAAAGGAAAGTTGAGAAAAATCACAAAGCTAGGAAGCTGTTAATGTGTGGAATTGGAGCAAATGAATATAATCTGATTTCATCTTGTAAATCAGCCAAGGAAATCTGGAATCGTTTGAGAATAGTGTACGAAGGTACTGAACAAATAAAGAAATCTAAGTTAGATCTCTTCACTAGTCAGTTTGAAAGCTTCACAATGAAAGAATGTGAATCATCTCATGAAATGCGTACTAGATTCTCCACCATTACAAATGAGCTCATGTTCCTGGAACCGTCACTGCGTGGAAGCAGGTCACTAAGATATTGGAGATTCTTCCAGATCTTGAACTGATGAAGTTGATATAGTCTATGAGGCAGGGGATCCTGAAGTACTGTCATTGGATGCTCTATTTGAACATCTTCAAGTTCATGAGACGCACAGAAGAAAGGACGGTCTCACTCTCAAAGGCAAAAACAAAAGAAGGGACCAGGTCCGTGACAACTCAAGCAAAAGAGAAACTGCTGATTATGGGGTGAAGAAAGCTCTGACAGTCTGGGAAAATACCTCAAGTGATTCAGATGATTCTGAACACTCTGATGATGCTTTCATGACAAAGTCAGATGATGAAGATGCTAATGAAGAGGTAACCTTATCATACTTCAAGCAAAACTTGAATACCTTTTCTACTAGTAAATTGAGAAAGCTAGTTGTGGTACTAATTGATTTGATCAGTGAGCTAACGACTGAGAATGATCTCGTGAACAATAGCCTAGACATCTCTCAAGATGGAAAAATTGCTCTAGTTACCCAAATATCTGATATTGAAAAATAAATGGTTGTTCTAGAAACTGAAAATCTAAAACTGAAGGAAAAGATAAAAATGGTGACTACTACAGTTTCTAAAGGAAAGAATGAGGCCAGCAGCTTGCAGCTGGAGCTTGAAAATAAGCTGCACACTGCTGAAATGAAGATGAAATTGGCTCTAGAAAGATATCTGGTGTTGGAGAGGGACATGGTCTGTGTAACAGAGGAACTGAACAAATCCCTCAAATAGACCACTTCCTCTAAAATGCTTACAAATTTAATCAGTCAGGGTAACAACAGTAGAAGAGGGCTGGGTTGTGAGAAGATAGATCCCCCGTACAATCCTCCCTGCAAAAATATTTCTGTTGCTGATAATTTGCTATGTGTGCATTGTGGTCGAAATGGACATCTTAAGAAAGATTGTCCTGTTCTGAAAAAAACATGAAGGAAGTTCTTCAAACTATTCCAAACAGAGGAACAGACAGAAGAAGGGACCTGGTTTTGCTTCTGGTCCTAAGTTGAAGAAAACCAGTCTACCTCACTGGACAAAATATTTTCTTATCACTCCGTTATCTTCTTACTGGGAACTCCGTCTCAAATGGGTTTCCAAGGCAAAAAAGTGATTTGCTAGGCAAGTGAGAGGAGGTAACATTAGTCAGTGTTGACTCATGAATAGTAGATGCTTAAAGCACATGACCGGGAAAACTAAAAACTTCCTCTCTATCAAGGCACTTCAAGGTGGAGGTGTCTCTTTTGGCAATGGCAAGAAAGGGTATTCTTGTTGTAGGTAGGACCTGGAAGTATGTGGAACACTCTATTGAAGTTGTGTACTATGTCAATGGGTTGAAGTACAATCTTCTAAGTGTCACATATTTGTGATAAAGGAAATGAAGTTAAGTTCTTATCAGATAAATGTGTGGTCACAACTTGATCTCTCAGATGGTGATCTTGACAGAAAAGAGATGCAAGAACATGTAGATTGCTGATTTGAATACTGCTCGTAGTGACAGTCTCACTAGCCTAAGTGCTCAAAGTGAGAATGCTGATGTATGACACAAGAGACGTGCTCATGTGAGTGCTTCTCTACTGCACAAACTTGTGTCAAGGGACCTGGTCCACGGTCTGTCCAAAATAAAAATTGCAGATGATAAAGTTTGTGATGCTTGTATTAAAGAGAAGCAGATCAGACCATCCTTCAAGAAGAATAAAAAGGATTTTAATCTTCAAAAGAACTTTCGGGCTGAAGTGGTGAATACTACATGTTCTGTGACCAAAAGGATGATATAGGGAAGTTTGATCCCAATAATGATGAAAGAGTATTTGTGGGATATTCTTCCTCCAGCAAGGCTTATCTGGTGTATAAAAATGTGTGCATTGAAAAAAATGTTATGTGATTTTTGATGAGTCTGGAAGACTTGAGAAGTAAGTTGCAAAGCAAAAAAGATTCTGAGATGGAAGAGTTGCTTCAGATTCAGAGAGATGGTCTAAATAGTGAGCTTGCTGAAGAATATCCTCTTCATGAATCCAGCAATCCCAAAGAAGCTGATGCAAATGATGAACCTGATGAGGGACCTGGTCCGGTAGACAATGCTGAACAAAGATGATGCAGTTCAAACTGATAATGTGAATTTTGAAGGTGAGAATGAAGAAACTGATCAAGCTCAGTTTGAAAGAAGTAAAGTATGACACTCGGTTCCCCGACCAGCTGACAGGTTGTCCAAGTTCCTCTTCAGCAATGGTTTCAAAAGAGGTAAAATTGATAACAATCCTCTTTTTGAAATTACAAGGAAACGAATTGCTGATTATTCAAGTATATATCGATGATATTATCTTTGAAGCAAGCTTTGAGGTGTTGTGTGAAGAGTTTGTTGCACTCATGAGTAGTGAGTTTTGAAGTGAGCATCATGGGAGAATTAAATTTCTTCTTGGAGCTGCAGATTAAGCAAACTTCTAAATGTACATTCGTTTGTCAAGAAAAGTACAACAAGTTGCTGAAGAAGTTTCACATTATGGACGCCAAGACAATTGATACTCCGATGGGGACCAACTCGAAGCTGGATGCTGATGGATCTGATCCAGATGTAAATGATACAAGTGTTAGGATTTACGCAAGATTCCAAGCTTGTCTAACAGAATCACATTTGAAGGCTGCTAAGAGAATCCTAAGACATTTGATGAAGACACGGATCTGGTTCTACTCTATCCATCAGGAGATTTTTGTTGTTTGGAGGAATATGGTGATACTAATTATGCTGGGTATCAAGTTGATAAAAAGAGCAGGAATGACTCATTTTCTGGGCTCATATATCATTTCATGGAGAACTAAAAATGCAAGATTCACTTTCTATTTCAACAATGAGGCGAGATATGTAGCAGATGCAGCTTTGACGAGAGACCTGGTTGAGATAAACAAATTGATGTTGGGGATGCTGAAACTTGACTGAATGAATCCTGCCTGAAGCAATCAACCCTCTCATGACTATGCAAAGGGAGCAAGTATCCTTGTTTTTCAGTTATGTATATTTTAGCAAATTCAGTCTTATACCTTTTGTAGGTATACACACATAGCAGAATTGTTGAAGGAAAAGGGAGGTCAGGACAGATCTAGGCAATTACATTCAAATTACAGAGAGGGACCCGGTCCGTTCTTGAAGGTTAGCACTCTTAACATTGCATTTTGAATTATGCATGAGAACCGTTGCAATTGCCACGTGTCTGTCATTCTGAAATCTGACCGTTGTGCCATCATTTGAATACCAAAATGATATTTCCTTTCACATAATACACCCTTTCACTTCCTTTATATTCCATATTTCTTTCCATCTCCCCAAAAAATCAAATCCCCTTCCAAAAAATTAGAAATTTTCAAAACCCTATTTTCTCCTCTCTAAAAAACACTTCAAATGTTTAAACCCTTTGTTCTTACCGGAGAATTTTCTAATGAAGAAATTTTTGAGTGTGAAGAGGGACCAGGTTCAACAAGCAAAAAGAAGAAGGTGGAAAAAATGATGTTAAAAAAGGAAAGGGTTAATATTCTGAGAACTCAAAGTATTCTGAATAGGATGGTGTGTGACCTTAAAAAAGAAAAAAAAAGAATTGAAAAAATAATAATTTTAAATGGTTCCTCAGTTATTGTTCAATTCATCTCGGAGGCCTTGAGTAAGTTTGAGTTTATCAATCTTTCTGTCATGAGAAACTCAGGCCTTCGTTGGAAGCTATGATAGTTGCTCTTGCTAATAGGGATACTAAAATAGTTTGCCTGAAGGCTCAGCTTCTGAACCAACACGATCAGAGGGACCAGGTTGAGAAGAACTGACAGCCCTGGAGGTTCAACATAAAGCCCGGGCGGCAAAGAATGTAAACTTCAAGAAAGGCTTCTGAGAAACCATGCTGAGGGAAATGCTTTCCAATGTTACTCTTTCAATCCCTTGTTCCTAAGCCCCTTCCTCTTCCTAAACTTTTATGTCAGTCCTAGTTCTCATTCGTAATAAAATTTGCAATGCTTTGATTGCTGATCTTTTATTTATGAATGAAAATTTGCCTTGTGTCTACTGAATTGTCTCATTACTTTATGCATTTTTACTCATGCTCATATATGTCCAAGTGGCCATGAATTTGCTTGAACTGCATTTCTGTCAACTTGGTTTACTGCTTTAACCCTTTTTTATGATGTCAAAAGGGGGAAAATTGTTAAGGTATGAGATCAATGTTAGCTACTTGAAGAAGACATGGTCATGCCGATTGGGGAATCAATGCTAGTTACTTGAAGAGGATATGGTCAGGCCGATAGGGGGAACTGGAACTGGTGAAGGTGGAAGAAGCTAAACAAGTTTGTCATCATCAAAAAGGGGGAAAATGCTATTTTATTGATGATGTGAAGTTTTGATGATTTAACAAACTTTGGGAATGATGAAACAAGGGGACCAATCCAGTTACCTGAAGAGTTATGCTGATAGGGGGAACTGGTGAAAGGGGGAAGAAGGTGAATAAGTCTGTTATCATCAAAAAGTGGGAAAATGTTATTTTGGAGCTGATGTTAAGTTTTGATGATTTAACAAACTTAGGGATCTAACAAGGGACCAGATCTAGGAAATGGTCTTCTGGTATTGGGAATGACGAAAGGGGAAATGAATGAATAAACTCAGTGTGAGGAATATTTATGTGTCATCATCAAAAAGGGGGAAAATGTTATATTCTAGGTGTTTTGATGATCCTCACAAATGTAGGGACCCGGTCCCTGGCAGAGTGCTCTCATCCAACTTCAAAATGGTGTAAAACTGTAAAGGTGTCTTGTCAGGTTGGTTGGTGAAAAGTGTAGTGTACTTCACCAATAAGAAGGGCGGATGAGGTTGTTTGTTTCAGTGGTCAAAACTGTTGTTGGTGATTGATTTATAAAACAATAAACAAACAACATTATTCATTCAAAAAGAGAGAGAGCTAACTAGTCTTTTCAATAACTTACAAAGAACGCACTACAAGGGACCTGGTCCCGGAAAGACTGCGTACGTGAAAAAGTCAAAAGACAACTTTCTAAAACCTGTCACATCTGACATGGTTGGTGCACAGATTTTCAAAATAGCAGGCTCTCAACCATTGGTGTTGTCCCAAGGGGTTTGTGTCCATTTGATATAGTCTCTTCTCACAAGACACAAACAAGGATTTGGCAAACAAAGATTTAAATTTCTGAAAATTCATAAGCTTACAAAGAAGAAGCCATCTTCAAGGAAGAACACTGCTCATACTCAACAAGGGACCTGATAGAGTGCTGAAGAGTCTTTGTTGTATTTTGAGCTTTGTGTCTTATGTGCTTACATTGTAAGAGTGTCAACTAGAGTTAATTGATGTGTGGTGCAGCAGATTTGCTGCTTGTTTATCTCTCATCTTCGAGATCTTAGTTGGTGGCTAGAGTTAGCCTTGTTGGGTTCTTAAAGTCTAGATCAACTAGAGTTAGTTGGTTTAGTGGGCAATGTGATTATTGCTTAGTTTTCTTTGTAGTAGAGTTGCTACAGGAAGGGGAAAGAGATTAAAAATATTAATATATAATTTTGATGATTTGAAAAACCATGGGATCTGATAGGGGACCTGATCCCATGTGAGAATGGTGGTCTTGTACGAGAAAAGGACAGCTGGAAAAAGTACTCTGCACACCCTGCCATCTGTAGAAAGTGGTGCGCGTCTGGTGTAGAGTGGCAGGGTTGTCAACCAATAGCATTGCTTCTAGGGTTTTGTGTCCATCATATATAAGCTTGACACAACTGAGTTTTGGCATCCAAAAAGGGTTGGAACAGAGGAAAAAAGCCATTCTCTCTAGAAATATTCTCCTCAAGAACAACAAGGGACCTGATAGAGTTGTCATTGTTCTTGTTGTAGGTTTATATTTCTGTGATTATTCTTGTATATATATTCCTGTGTTATAAAGGAATCAAATCAGTTTGTGTCTTCAACATTGATTCTGAGTTGTAGCTAGAGTTAGCTATGGTGAGTTAGTGAAGTCTAAATCAACTAGAGTTAGTTGGTCTAGTTGGCAACAAAGTTGTTGCTTTGAAGTTTGTTCGTAACAGAGCTGTTACAGTGAAGGGGAAGGGATTTTTTTGTTCCTTTACTTTTGCCTACATTTCTTTACACCACTGCAACAAAGGAACAAAAGAGCAAAGATATAACATGTAAATTTTTAAATGAAGCATAGTAAACATACCTTAAGAAACATTGCATATGTAAGGTCATAGAGTTAAATTCTTAGGTCGCAAGAGTTTGTAATCTGAAGCTTTGCTCCGTTTGAGTGAAATGGAGTTTGGGTTGAAATCCTGTGAGTACAGGTCGTGGTTTTCACCTCCTTTGAGCAGGGGGGTTTCCACGTAAAACTCTTGTGCCTGATTTACTTTGAGCTATTTATTTTCCGCACTTCTATTTTGTCTGAGGACCTGGTCCTGTGATCACTGGTGGACGCTATTTCGTTTTTATATAAGCTATGTCCAAGTATCTTTTTAGTTGTTTGTTTATATTATTTGTATCAATGATATATTATATAGTATATATTTCCAATACCTATATTTTCTTGCAGCGTAGTTCGGAATATTATTCATTTTAGAAGGTATGAATTTTGCAAGGAATAATTATTTATAATTATTAGACTTTTCGGTATTGCCGCTTATTATTGTTTTATAATAAGGTAAAAACTTCTCTTAAAGGGAATAAATTACCTTTTTATATGGTAGATGATTTCACGGATACTTTATACTTATCCAAAGCAATATAGTTTATTATCTTGCATCTTATTTCTATATTTGAAATAATGTTTTGGTTACTCTTTATCGGCACATGAATCTGAATATAGTAAGTTTTTAATTATTATATTCATATTTATAAGTTTAAGAATGTTATTATGTTGTTATTAGATGATGTAGAGTTTGTTTTGCATGCTACACTTATTGTGCCAAAAAGCACATGGATAACTATAGATAATAAGCATCCATTTTATTTTGAATGAAACCACGATAAATAAACTATCACGATATATATATATATATCAATCCGGAGGCTATATCAAATAATTTTATTCATGCTATATAAATAACATTAAAGATCCAATATTATGTTACTATATCTTAGTTGGGATTTTTATTTGTTGTTATACTGAACAGACTCTACAGAAAGAGTCACAACCAAATTGTCATTTCAACAATTAATTTAACGTATAATATTGTCCCACTCATTCATTTCAAGTTCAACTACAATATTTTTTTGATACATATGAATAACTATTATCATTTGAGGTTTTATATTCCAATTTAATTTTGAAGCTCACACACATATTTTAATATTATTTATATTTTAAAAGTATGTATTGACTGTTAGGGATCCATGTGCAACACACGTGTCTAGAACTAGTGTCTTATATATGTGAATGTACTCAGATCAAATCAACAATTTATTATAGGAAAAAATATTAAACATCAAAGTAAAATGTGAATTAAAAGATTAAGTAAACTCATAATGTTAATAGTACTTTTTTTGCTTTAAAATAAATAAATTTAATCCTTCATTAATTGACAAAATCTTGTGTGTGTGAATACAAATATACTCGTATTAGATCAACCTATGATCCGGGAGTCCCATGAGGAAGGGATCTCACTCAACGGATCAAAGGTACGCTGGGATAACAAACTGATGTCTCCCAAGAGCTCTTATCGAGTGAGTCGTTTGGTACCTTGATGTCGACTCATCATAGTTGAGGTTGAAGAAGGTCCCAAGGGTTTGGTTGTTCATCGATTGAATAACTTAAGTCTTCATTAATTGAAAAGCTTATTTATGTGAATATATATGTATTCAGATCAAATCAACCTATATTTGTTAAACAATTTTTTTAACCTCAATGTTAAACGTGAATAGGTCAACCTCAAAGTAAAATATGAATAGATGAAGTAATTGTAGTTTAATATGTATTACTAAAATATTTAGAACAACAACTTTGGAGAACTTCGTAAAAAACAATAAAGTTTAAAGCATATTTTCAAAAACCAGAAACTTAAAACCAGTAAAGAAAATATAATTTGCAACAAACCAGAAACAATAGCGAAAAGATGAAAATCGAGCCCCCTGAATGCACAATGTGTCCTTAAGAAAATTATTCCCCTAGAGTACCGAGGTTAATGGAGAATATATCATTCCAGGATAGAACAATCTTATTCACCAGTGTATTGGTACCTTAAACCATGGTGTCAGCAAACCACCTAATAACAGTAAAGTACGCTAGAACTTGTTTCTGCAAAACAAGAAGAAATTCTGAAAATTAAGTATTTAAAAAATGAGAGGAAACCCTCTATTTATAGACGATATGAACATGTGCTTACTTTTTGAAAAAGTCACAACCTTTGTTTCTTTGCAATTAAAAAGTTCCTTCAGAGGTAGTTTTAGTTCGTTCCTGATCAACATTATCAAATGAGCAACATAGGTAGTACTGGAATCCACACCTTTAATCTTATGTAAATTTGTATGTTGGATATGCTGTTGGTAACTCATAATATCAGATAATTGTCGTAGAAACTGAACTAAGAAAATCAAAAACAATATTCAAGTGCATTCTGATATTGTAGCTCGCTAAATTCCGGATATCAGCTAGACTTTTTCCTTCAAACACAAGTTTTTGTAGATGAACTGGTATGTTTAGATTCTGTAGAAGCATGCCCTTCACAACCTTGACCAACTCGTGCCTGTGCACGTCTAGTGTAATACTTCCACCACTCATTTTGATTAAGATCTGTATTGTTCTACTCTTCGTTGATATTACACTGATATAATATCTTCTAATCTTCCAATTTCTGTTTCCCAAGAAATAAATCCATAGAACTTATCGAGTAGCCAACTCTGCTTTCTATAATTGTCTTAATGTCGGGAACAATTAAGGTAACCTTGGCTTCTATTTTAACAATTTCCTCCGTTGGCATTACCACGGAAATAAGCAACTTGTCTCTCGGATTAGGAACCATATGAAGTGTTGATCCACCATTGATTTTGTAAAAAGCTAAGGTTTTGTCATCTTCAAGAAACTTAGCATCATGAATAAGAGAAAATTGCTTTGAGTTTACTCCTTCTTTGGCCCCAATCCTATATTTGACATCCTTGATAGTATCGAAAGTCCTTGAATAAACCGTAATTGCAACATTAGTATAGGGTCTCTTCTCCAAAAATACCTTCGGGACTGAATTGTCGATAAAAGCATGAAGGGTGGAGTTTTCGATAATGCCACAATCCATTAGCATCTTTTCATCATCTGTTAGGCGAACATCATTTGAAAATAGCTGTTGAAGACATTCCGGTATGCCCTCCTTATCATGTAATAAAGATTTTACATGTCCGATACTATCTGATTCCTTAACTGTTATAGTGACTGTTTTAATGACCTTCACGTCTATAATCATCTGCAAGAGGATAAACAAATGGGGTTCAGATCGTACCGCAGTAACTTTCATTCAAACCCTACATATGAGTAAATCAAATAGACTATGGTAAAATTCTAACTCGAACAATAAAAATCTAAATCCGCCAGAGGTGGATGTAGTGAGTTATGGTTGAATCCTAAACTTTAACAATAAAATTTCAACTCTTGGATGTAATAGCTAATCCCACCATTTTAGTACAAATTTATCCCGGAATTAATTACTAACACTTGTAATCAAACTCCAAATAATATTTTATCCCGGTTTGTTAGAAGGAGCAAACCTCCTTTTCTTTTTCATCTTCAACAACAACTCTCTTGCGCTTCATGCTCGACTCCATCTTTTGCAAAGCTTGAAATCTCCTACAAAATAACACAAAAACAATAGAGATAATAAGAAGCAAGTATTTCTTTAACTTTCTAGTACAATGTCTTATATATGTGAATGTACACGGATCAAATCAACCTACATCTATTATAGGAAAAAATATCAAACATCAAAGTAAAATGTTAATTAGAAGATTAAGTAATCTCATAATGTCAACATTTATTATGGAAAAAATGTAAAACCTCAAAATGTGAATAAATTAAGTAATATCATAATTATACTTTTTTTTGCCTTTTACAAAATAAATTTAATTCTTCATTAATTGACAAAATCTTGTATGTGTGAATACCAATAGACTCAGATCAGATCAAATTACATTTATCATAGAAAAAAATATTGAACATCAAAGTAAAGTGAGAATAGATTAAGTATGTAATAGTGTTATACTTTTTTGCCTTTTAAGAATAACTTAAGTTGATTAATTGAAAAGCTTATTTATGCGTGTTTTAAGTATATTTTCAAAACAAGAAAGTTAAAACCAGTAAAGAAAATATAATCTGCAACAAACCAGAAACAATATTGAAACGAAGAAAATAGAGCCTCTTGAATGCACAATGTGTCCTTAAGAAAAATTTTCTCCTCAAGTATCCGAGGTTAATGAAAATATCCTATCAGGATAGAGCGATCTTACTCACTAGTTTATTAGTACCTTAAACCACGGTGTCAGCGAACCACTCAACGGGAGTAACGTACGCTAGAACTTATTTGTGCAGAATAAGAAGAGGTTCTGAAAATTCGTTATTCAAAAAAATGAGAGGAAACCCCTCTATTTATAGACAACAAAGGATAGTATGAACATGTGCTTATTGTGCCTTATCAGAAATATCAAAACCCATTGAAAAAGTCACAACCTTTCGGAAAAGTCACAACATTTCCGAAAAGTCACAACATTTCTGAAAAGTCACAACCCTTTGGAAAAGTCACAACCTTTCATAAAAGTTGCAACTCTTCGGAAAAGTTACAACCCTCCGAAAAAGTCACAACTTTTCAGAATCCTTTATTTTCCATTCACACCTTTTAAAACCCAACAATCTTATCTTATCTTATCTTATCTTATATCTTACTTATATCTTATCTTATCTTATATATGTATAAAAGAGAATCTTAGACCCACCTATGTGGCACCTTCATATATCAGGATTCTTATTTAACCCTTCTTAAAAGTCACAACCTTACGGAAAAGTCACAACTCTTCGTAAAAGTCACAATTTTTCACAAAAGTCACAACTCTTCATTTTTCATCCACACCACTCTATTCCAAAGCACCAAAAGAGGAATGAATAAACAAAGAAAATTGATTTCAATTGCAATGTGACATTACTACTCTAGCGCCTCTCAGTCCACAACTCATAACGCTGCTGGAATGGTTGAATTCATATAATTTGGTTCTTTAGTAAGCAAAACTTCTATTTCTGCCATTATTATTTGTAGGGTTTTTTCCGCTATAGGAGAGTCGAATTCAAATACATTAATTAAGCTTCTTATGCAGTGCATTTCATTCCTCAAAGTTTTCTTCCTCCTATTTCGTGAAGCTTATTCTTTTACAGTAAGTCATAGTGATTAATGTTAATATTGCAATTTCTTTTTTCTATTTTGGTGACTTTTTTTGAATTCTGTTAAAAATCCCAGCAAGGATGATTGAAAATTGATCTTCTCTTTTGTCCCTTTCTACAGGCTTCTTCATATACTTTTTGGGATAATTGTTTGTGGGTTGTGCTATATTTGATAGCACAAAAATAAATATGTGATAACTAATACATAACCAATGGTGAAGTTTGTTAAAAGAACCAAACTGATTGCTCTCTTGCTTGCCACAATTAGTGTATATATATATATATATATATATTCTCTTAGGTACAGACATTTTGTATACCATTTCACTCTTTCTAGAATATTAGTATAGAGACAATTAGTCCACTTCTTTTATCGCAAGTTGGCTAATTTACCATATTTCTTTCTCTCTTCTTTTTGGGAATAATAAGAGATCAAATTTTCTTGAAACTATCAGATGGATGAAATACACTATAACAAAAATAATTTTTATCGATAATAAATATGCACATTAACGAAGAGTGCTAGACCCACCTATGTGGCCCCTCATAGATTAGGATTATTATTTAACCCTTGTTAAGAGTCATAACCTTACGGAAAAGTCACAACTTTTCATAAAAGTCACAACTCTTCAGAAAAATAATAATTCTTCATAAAATTCACAATTTTTCACAAAAGTCACAACTCCTCGCTTTTCATTCACACCTTTTAAAACCCAACATCTAATTCCAAGGCACCAAAAGAAGAAAGAATAAACAAAGAAAATTTATTTCAATTGCAATGTGACATTACTACTCTTGCGCCTCTCAGTCCATAACTCATAACGCTGCTGGAATGGTTGAATTCATATAATTTGGTTCTTTATTAAACAAAACTTCTATTTCTTCCACTATTATTTGTAAGGTTTTTTCCGCTATAGGAGAGTCGAATTCAAATACATTAATTAAGATTCTTATGAAGTGCATTTCATTTCTCAAATTTTTCTTCCTCCTATTTCATGAAGCTTATTTTTTACTGTAAGTCATAGTGATTCATGTTACTATTGCAATTTATTTTTGCTATTTTGGTGACTTTTTTTGAATTCTGTTAAAAATTCCAGCAAGGATGATTGAAAATTGATCTTCTCTTTTGTCCCTTTGTACATGCTTCTTCATATACTTTTTGGGATAATTATTTGTGGGTTGTGCTATATTTGTGTCACGACCTAAAGCATACCCTAGGCGTATCATGGCGTATAGGACCTCGAGAGGCCCTACACAAGCCACTTAGCATACATCATACAAGATAATAGAAAATTAGGAGAGTTTAAAAGACAATTTCAAAAAAATATATAAGAGTTGGTAAAATATAGCGGAAGTCTAACATAGTCTCAAAGCCATCTAGTACATCAAGAGTGATCGGGACGTAACCCGTACATCACATACAATACTGAAAGTAGAGACAATAAGAAATAAAAACTCAGTCCTCGAAACATGAGGACTCACCAATCTTCAATTTACTAAACTAATCCCTAGCCACGAGGATGCGAAATTAGAGCGTCGGACCTTACATTTGAGAAGAATGTAGGCAAAAGTATGCGTTAGTACAAAGAATGTACCAAGTATGATACCAATGCATATAAGATATAAAAATCATGCTAAAAAGGGCTTTTCATGATGTGCAAAGACCAAGTTATAACATAAGATAAGAGGCTAGAAGCATAATCATGATCGTGGTCAATGCAAGTCAAAGTCATTTAAAACACCTTTAAGATACTTCTAGAAGTAACCTTAGTTCATTATTGTGGGAAGTAGCCTTAACCAAAATAGAGACCATGTGAGCTATAACATGGAATCCGGTGTCTACCCCACACCGAAAAGAGGTGTTCTCACTTATCAAGGTAAGAACCATGAACTTCTAGCTTACGTGGATCCACTAGCTAATGACTATCTACACAAACCTATGGTGACACATAGTTTATGGGACATAGGTAATCACCACTTGTCCACTCGGTGCTAAGCATAAATCCCACGGAATAGTTATTAGTCTTAACTTATCTTATCTTAACATTCATGAGACATGGGTATTCACCGCTTGTCTTATCATTAGAGGACATGGGTAATCGCTGCTTGCCTCATCATTAGAATAGCTCCTTAACTTGATTCAAAGTTTAGTTGAGAAAACCTTTCAACCCTAAGAATCCTTATGTGAGAAAACCTTTAACAATAACAACAACAACATTGATACTTCACTCTCCAAGCATCCTTAAATCATTTTCATAAATTTCATAAAGAACATGCATATCTTCATAAACTCATCTTTCATGATTCAAAAACTCTATAATATGATCAATTCTAGAAAACATGGATTTCACATGGGTTCATGAGAATTCAACTTAGAAACATGCAATTATTTCAATTCATATATAAAAAGACATAAAACAACCAACTAGATCATAATTGGAAAGAACCCATGAGATTGAGTAAAAACCATAACTTCCATCGGAGATTCTACTTTGCAAAATTGGAGAATTTGGAAACCCTATGGAGGAAAGGACTCAATAGGTGAATAATATCATACCTTGATTCCAAGAGCTTACAATTAATGGTGAATTTGGAGACTTGACCTTGAAACCCTAGTCTTTTTCTTCAAACTTTTAGAGAGAGAAATATTTTGGGAAGAACTTTGATCAACTTTGAGAATTTGGTAGAATGAGTTCAATTGGGAAAATTTGAGGGGTAAAAAAGTTTATATAGGGTCTATAATAGGAGGTAAAACGACATAGTATTGGGTTGAAATAATTAGGAAAATACCCAAAAACCCCTTCTTAAAATAACTGCAGACCTCACCAACGGCCAGACCTACGGTCCGTTGGTCACACCACGAACCATCTTGGTTGGCCGCGGGTGGGATCAGAGAACACCAATCCTGGACCCCATCGACGGGACCCATGTATGGTCTGTGGGTCCACCTATGGACCGTTCACCTCAGCCGTGGGTCCCAACTTTTGATTCTAATATTTCTTTAAGCTAATATTTCTTTAAGTCTTGGACTGACCTACGAGACCTACCTACGACTCGTGCATTGGATTACGGACCGTCCTGGTGAACCGTATGAAACTATTGAAACTTTGACATTTTTGGAAAATTTGGACTGGCTAACCACAAGCCTTTCTACGGACCGTGTGTTAGACCACGGGCCGTTGGTGGCTCCGTTGGTATTGGCACAAGATCCTGGAAACCTGTAATTTTTCATCTTTTTGAATCTGAGGTGTTACACTATTTCCCCCTTGGGATCATTCGTCCTCGAATAAGATTCTATACATCATAATGAGGGTAGGAACTTAACCTAACAACCCAACATGAATGCAATCACATAAATGCACATATCCAAGGAGGAAACATCAACTCTAAGCTAAAGCATGTTCAAAACATCATCTCATTAAGTCTATCTGCAATTCATACTCAAATGCACATAAACGTGAAGAAATCAATCAAGTTAACTCTTTTTCTCAAAATATAAGATGAACATGCATAAATGAGGAAATCATGGGAATTTCTAAGACACGTGACACCAAAAGAGTAAACCACGAGGAACTAAATACCTCAAGCTAAAATAGGGACAGAAGGAAAGAGATGAGGATAACGGGACATCATATCGGCCTCGGCCTCCCAAGTAACTCCCTCAACTAACTGATTCCTCCAAAGAACCTTCACGGAAGCAACCTCTTTGTTTCTCAACTTCTTAACTTGCTGGTCTAAAATCTAAACCGGAACTTCCTCATAAGAAAGATTCCCCTTAACTGTCAAACCTTCTAAGGGAACTATAGATGTCGGATCTCCAACGCATTTCTTCAATAAAGATACATGGAAAACTAGATGCACCGATGCCAAATCATTAGGCAAATCAAGTTCATAAGCGACCTTACCAATTTACCTCAAAATCTAATATGGGCCCACATAGCGGGGACTAAGCTTCTCTTTCTTCCCAAATCTCATTACACCCTTCATGGGTGAAATTTTCAAGTAGACCCAATCATATACATTAAACTCACGATCTTTTCTTTTAACATTGGGATAGGACTTTTGTCGACTTTGAGCCATTTTCAACCCTTCTCTAATAAGTCGAACTTTCTCCATAGCCTCATGTACCAATTCGGTACCTATCAAGGCAACTTCACCCGCTTCAAACCAACCTATAAGAGATCTACACCTCCTACCATATAGAGCCTCAAATGGAGCCATGCCAATGCTTGAGTGATAGCTATTATTATACGCAAATTTAATCAAAGACAAGTGATCATCCCAATTACTCTTGAAGTCAATTACACATGCTCTCAACATATCTTCTAAAGTTTGGATTGTACGCTCCGCTTGCCCATCAGTTTGTGGATCAAAGGATGTACTAAGCTTCACACGAGTACCAAGACCCTTTTGGAAAGATTTCCAAAACTGAGAAGTGAATTGGGTACCACGATCGGATATAATGGATAGGGGCACTCCATGCAACTTAACCATTTCCCTCAAATACAACTTAGCATAGTCCTCCACCAAATAAGAAACCTTGACGGGAATTAAATGAGCCGATTTCATCATTCGATCTACAATAACCCAAATCAAGTCATGTTGCCGCCGAGTGCGAGGTAACCCAACAATGAAGTCCATATTCACATCTTCCCACTTTCAAGTAGGAATGCTAATATCTTGAGATAAACCTCCAGACTTTTGATGATCAACTTTCACTTGTTGACAATTTGGACACTTAGCCACAAATTCTGCAATGTCCTTCTTCATCCCATTCCACCAATAGACCTCCCGCAAGTCACGGTACATCTTGGTGGCTCCTGGGTGAATGGAATATCAAGAACTATGAGCTTCTAATAGGATTTTTCCTCTCGAGTCATCAACATTAGGAACACACACACGACTTTGATATCGAAGCACACCATCTCCTCCTTGGGAGAAAGCCTCTATGGACTTTTTAAGCACTACTTTCTTCAATTCAACCAAAGTCTGATCAAGACCTTGCTTGGCCTTCACATCAGCCACAAAAAGATGACTCTGAACCATTGTGAACCATAACACCACCTTTGGTAGAGTCAACTAACCAAACACCTAATCGGGCCAATCTATGAACATTTCGAACCAGTTCCTTCTTATCATCCTCAATATGAGCAACACTACCCATCGATAAATGACTAAGAGCATCCACCACCACATTTACTTTACCGGGCTGATAGAGAACACTCATATCATAATCCTTTAATAACTCGAGCCACCTTCTTTGGAGAAGATTTAGATCTTTCTGCTTAAACATAAATTGCAAGCTCTTGTGGTCGGTAAAAACATCAACATGAACACCATACAAGTAATGCCTCCATAATTATAAGGCAAAAACAACCGTTGCCAATTGTAAATCGTGGGTAGGATAGTTCTTTTCATGAATCTTTAGTTGCCTCAAAGCATAGGCAATGACTTTCCCATTTTGCATAAGGACACATCCCAACCCAATTCTTGAAGCATCACAATAACCACAAATGCATCAGTTCCTTCTGGTTGAGTTAACACCATAGCGGAAGTAAGTCAATATTTTAATTCTTGGAAACTCTTCTCGCATGCTTCCGACCATAAGAACTTAACCTTCTTTTGGGTCAATGCCATCAATGGAGAGGAAATCAAAGAAAATCCTTCTATAGTAACCAGCCAAACTCAAGAAACTTCTAATATCCGAAGGGGATAGAGGTCTAGGCCAATTCTTAACCGCATCTGTCTTCTTAGGATCCACCTCAATGCCTTTACCAGAAATAATATGACCAAGAAAAGCTACGGACCTTAACCAAAACTCGCATTTGCTAAACTTTGCAAAGAGTTGTTGGTCCTTGAGGAATTGCAACACAATCCTCAAATGATTGGTATACTCATCTTCACTTCTCGAATAGATCAATATATCATCAATGAACACTGATGTGAGGCCAAAAATATATATTTTAATCATTATTTGTCTCACATTTATTATTTATATCTTCCCTTTTTGAGCATGGATTTTATGAATTGTGCTAAATAGTGTATTTTATTTGTAGGAACAAATTAGTGTAAAGTTGAAGAAGTTTGGAGCTAAAACAAATTAAAGATGAAATATTATAGAAGGAAATCAAACAAACAGCTTAATGGAATAAATTCAATATAATAATGTATAAGGAATAAAGTGCAGCAAATAGCGAAATTGAAAGAATCTTGCTGCCACGTGGCAGCAACCGCAGCTACAAGAGTTGGACAGCGTTCACGCCCATATGCTTGCCCATTATGTACATCTCAACTAATTAAGCATGCTCGAATATAATCAAATAGGACTTTAACGGGTTGTAATGTAGGTTAGGGAACATGTAGAAAAACTATATAATAGTGACTTACACTTTCTTAAGCATTTTGCACTTTAAGACTTTTTCACCCATTATTTTCTTCTCTTTATTTTCACCCCTCTCTTCAACAATTATTTCACAAGTAATTCTTATCATCTCAAGAATGTTTCAATCACATTTTTTTTTAAAGATTTTTTTTTCATAGGATTTTTTCATGTCACATTCTTTTTTTTTTTTTTTTTTTCATCACATTCTTTCAAAGAGGACCTTTTAATCACTTTGTAGCTATCATTGATTATCTTTTTTACTCAACAATCCCTTTTTCTTCAGAATTAACAATTAGAATAAGTCTATGCTATGATGCTCAAGGAAGCAAGGTGCAAAAACTAGGGATTCAACAAAATAGTTAAGGGCAAAATATGGCTACAAACAAAACGCTACAGGCTCAAAAGGGCTAACTAGTGATATAATATCTGAAAAGACTAAAATTTACAAGACAAATCAAAGAAAGCCTATTATCATCTCCTAAATAAAGCAACACTCTTTATTTTACTTCAATAATATGCAGAGCAAGTTCTAGACTAAGATGCAAAACATGGAATAAATAAATTCTCACCACACATGACACAAGTATCAATCAAGATGGATCAATTCCACTTCTAAGAGTGACATGATCATAACAAACTACAAAATAAAATAAGATATATACAAAGTCACAACCATGAGCTTAGGTGTCAAAGATTCTACAATTTCCTTATCAGTAAAGCATTCACAAAAAAGTAATACTCAAAAATTAGGCCTAAATAGCAAGTATCACACCATTCAAAATTGCCTTTTCTTTTCTCTAAAAAAAAATTAAAAGAAAATTTATTCCTAAAAAAATAAAAGACACTCGGTTCAAAGGGACTATCCTCAGGAAAAGAACTTAAAACAAAAGCCAAGAAACCCATCCTAAAAAAAAAGACTCAATAAAACAGTAAAAACTAGGAATTCATTCCTCCACCCCACACTTAAAAAGATGCTATGTCCCCAAAGCATAAATTTAAAACAAGGGTTAGTAAAACTCCCTGAGGCCTCTAGGCCTAGCTAGTAGCATGTTTTCTTAATTTTCATTAAGGGTTGTACGCACCTACACTTAAGCTCAAACCTGATCCTTTGCTTCAAATTTTTGGGTACTCAGACTTCTGCTAACCTGCAAAAAAAAAATGACACAAAAAAATAAATAAGAAGTTACACTATAAATTAAGTTGCCTCCCAATAAGCGCCTAATTTAACGTCGCGGCACGACACAAGTAAGTTCACCACTTTTCTTTCCACTTTGAACTTATGAATTGTACCCCTAACTTTGCATCAACTTTTGTGCTTCTCTCAAGGGGAGGTGGTATAAAGATAAAGGAACCAAGTTATATATGTCGCATCTTGCACTTCTTGGCCCTTAGGTGAGGAATGTCGTTTTGTCTACATGGAATAAAAAACTTTAGGATGTAGGGGCCTTGTACTTCATCTATACACTCATCCATTAGTTCAGATGATATAGAAAAAGTGTTTTGAATGAGATTCAAATTGCCTCAACTCCAAAGCAGCATTGTTTACAACATTCTCACTTTTGTACTCTTTCTCAACATCAATATTAAGGAATAAGGTATAGTTGAATAGTTGAAATTTCTCTTTTTTCTCCACTAGTTGATCATCATCCACTACAATTGGTAATTGGGCTTCAGACGCCTCAATCTTTTTGTTCAAGTGAGCCTCTAAGTCATGAATATCTGAGGCAAATTGATTTATTTCTTGTGCGAGCTCAACTCTTCCTTCAATCAGTTGAGTTTTCATGTATATTAGACCATCACGGATAGACTCTTGAAACTTTAGAAGTTGAGTATGTTCTTGTAGCCAAGATTGGCTCACTATCTCTGTTTCTCCATAACTTTTCAATCTCTTCTAATTTAGCTTGGACTGTAATTTCTAATTGAATAGCTCAAGCTTATCCTGCAGTTTCATGATTTTTGATTGCTCTTACGCACATTCAAATATTTGTTCTGTGATTTTTGAATTAACTTTGTCCAGCATGTCCGTACATTTCATAAATGAATTCACATTGCGCGCCTCTTGTTTTGCATTCTCCACTTCATCACCCCTGCCAACATCACAAATAACAGAAGAATTATAATAGGGGTTCGGGGGAAGGGAATAAGATTTCGGACAACCATTCCAATGAATATATTGACGACCACATATATGACATATAGGACACTCGATATCTAAGTGGTGTCCATTACAATAATTACAAGGATATTTATAAGAATACTCATCACCCAACCACGATTTATCCCAATCATCCATATCAATAAGTACCAAATTATTCAAAGAAAGAAAAAATAATAATTAATTGTTCAGAAAAAAAACTAATTAAAAAGTAAAATAAAATAAAAAAAAGAAAAAGTATAACCTAGAAGAATAGTTAATTTCTAAGTCTTCGGCAGCGGCGCCAAAACTTGTTGCTCCCAATTACACACGCAAGTGTACGCGGTCGCGCAAGTAATACAGTTGCTCTTAAATTATTGAACCCAAAGGACTTGTCAATTAACTATTTACTAAATTATACTAGTCTAATTATTCATTTAAGAGTGCCAAAATAATTTGATTTTTATTTGAAAAGAAAAGAATGCAGAAATTAAATAATGAGATTACTTACGATAGTTGGAAAATTCCAGGGCTGCAACATGTAGGTTTCATGTATCACATCTCATGCTTGAATTAACTACGGTTATCAAATTACTGATTTACAAGGTTGATTTTATGATCATGGTCTCCCGACCTCTAATTGCCTACTCCAATTAGCTATGTAACTACATCATTGAGCGGGGATAGACAGTCCTAATTGGCGAGCATTTATATTTTATTCTGTTTCATAACCAAGCTAGGTGTTCATCCGGGCGTCACTCCTAAACACAAATCGACTCAATTTAATGGAAGATCAAGCTTTCTGTATCCTTTGGTCTATCTACCTTAGCGTCTCCCGAGTTTAAGAGTAGACAAGAGATTTATCTCTATGATGGCCAGTCAAGAAATCCTAAAACAAGAATACAAAAGTAATTTAAAGTGATAACCAACATTAATTCAAAACGATCAATGTTCAACAATTATTCATAGCCGCAACCCCAGAACAAGGGTCTTTAGCTACTAATGTCTAAGAAAAGAAGAAGAAGAAAAGAACCCTAAAAAGTATTGACAACTTTATACTTTGATGCCGTGTGATTGATGATCCCCTAATAATTATTATTATGGACTATTTATATATGTAGGGGCTCATCAATCACAGGGCATCAAAGTATAAAGTTGTCAATATTTTTTAGGGTTCTTCTTCTTCTTCTTCTTCTTTTCTTAGACATTAGTAGCTAAAGACCCTTGTTTTGGGGCTGCGGCTATGGGTAATTGTTGAACATCGATTGTTTTTAATTAATGTTAGTTATCACTTTAAATTACTTTTGTGTTCTTGTTTTAGTATTTCTTGACTGGCCATCATAGAGATAAATCTCTTGTCTACTCTTAAACTCGGGAGACGATAAGGTAGATAGACAAAATGATACATAAAGCTTGATCTTCCATTAAATTGAGTTGATTTGTGTTTAGGAGTGACGCCCGGACGAACACCTAGCTTGGTTACAAAACATGATGAAATATAAATGCTCGCCAATTTGGACGGCCTATCCCCGCTCAACGATGTAGTTAGACAGCTAATTGGAGTAGGCGATTAGAGGTCGGGAGATCATAATCATAAAATCAACTCTGTAAATCAGTAATTTGATAACCGTAGTTAATTCATGCATGAGATGTGATACATGAAACCCTATACATGCTATAGCCCTGGAATTTTCCAACCATTGTAAGTAATCTTATTATTTAATTCCTGCATTCTTTTCTTTACAAATAAAAATCAAAAACAATTTTGACACTCTTAAATAAATAATTAGACTAGTATAATTTAGTAAATAGTTAATTGACAAGTCCTTTGGGTTCGATAATCCGGTTCTTTTAAGAGCCACTATATTACTTGCACGACCACGTACACGTGCGTGTGCAATTGGGAGCAAAAGACCTTGAAACTCCGTCTTCTTCTTCAAGCTTTTAGAGAGATAAATATTTGGGGAAGAACTTTAATCAACTTTTAGAATTTTGTAGAATGAGTTTAATCGGGGAAATTTGGGGGTAAAAATGTTTATATAGGGTCTATAATTGGAGGTAAAACGACATAGTATTGGGTTGGAATAATTAGGAAATGACCCACAAGCCCCTTCTTAAAATAATTACCGACCTCACCAACGGCCAGACCTATGGTCCGTTGGTCACACCACGGACTGTCCTGGTCGGCCGTGGGTGGGATCAGAGGCCACCAATCCTTGACCCCCATCGATGGGACCCATGTACGGTCCGTGGGTCCACCTACAGATCGTACACCTCAACCGTGGGTTCCAACTTTTGATTCTGAAATTTCTCTAAGTCTGGGACTCACCAACGAGACCTACCTACGACTCGTGCATTGGATGACGGGCCGTTCTAGTAAACCATATGAAAATACTTTAACTTTGACATTTTTGGAAGATTTGGACTGGCCAACCATAGGCCTTCCTACGGACCGTGTGTCAGACCACAGGCCGTTGGTGGCTCTGTCGGTACTGACACTAGATCCTGGAAACCTACAATTTTTCATCTTTATGAATCCGAGGTGTTACAATTTGATAGCACACAAAAATAAATATGTGATACCTAATACAGAATAAATGGTGAAGTTTGTTTAAAGAACCAAACAGATTGCTCTCTTGCTTGCCACAGTTAGTATATTTTTTTTATTTTTTTATCTTAGGTACAAACATTTTGTATGCCATTGCACTCTTCCTAGAATATTAGTATAGAGACAACTAGTCCACTTCTTTTATCGCAAGTTGGCTAATTTGTTATATTTCTTCTTGTCTTATTTTTGGACATAATAAGAGATCAAGTTTTCTTGAAACAAAAAGATGCCCAAAATACACTATAACAAAAATAATTTTTATCGACAATAAATATGCACATTAACAAAGAGTGCTAGCGCCTCTACCGATACTAATTAATTATCATTAGATTCAATGTCGCTATAGACTTTAGGGACATTTATAGAAAGTACTAATTGCCTCTGAAAATACATATTTAGCGATAATTAATCTATTATTTACCGTTAAAAATTATTTTTGTTGTAGTGATAACTTGGATACAACCCCTCAGACTATCTTTTTGAAAAATATGTTAAGCAACACACCCTTTTCTTCTTGGTTGTTAGAAAAGTAAGGTCGTCTTTATTATTATTTGTGGATATTTGTGAGTTCAAGTGAGCACAAAATTATACTGTGAGATTTTAATATGTTATATATCAAAATTTTGGTTTAGACTATCCAGTTGTAAACAGTTGCATTCATATGTCACATACTGATTGGTTAAGTAATTCATTAATTCTTTGTAACTGCATACTGTAACCATAACAATAACTGTGGTTCAATTCCAAATAAGGTAGGGTCGGTGATATGAAACCTAAGAAATAGTAATGACTATTTTAAGACAATGAAGAAAAACCTTTATGATATTAACAATTTTAGGGTCATTTTAGACATATACATGATACAACATACTATAATAAAAAAGAGATTAATGGAGGTTCATAAGAGAGGAGTCGAAAGCCCTCAATTTAAATTTAGTTAATTATGTTCTTGTATGGACGTGATGTTCCACTTTACTTGGGAGTGTTGTTGTTTGAGGCTTCTTGATCTCTTCTTAACGTCTGATGTTGTTCTTTATAACTTCCTGGAATTTAGAAAATTTTGTCACTTCTTACCAACTATTTCGATGGAGATTTTCTTCGACTTTTCTCTTATACTTAAAATCTCTATGACTCATAATTTTTGTGCAACAAAAATAAAAATTTAAAAAATATAGCACTTTAAGATTTCGGAGGAATGCTTTGCATTAAGATAAATGTTCATGACAATGTAGTATATGTATTGAAAATACAGATATTACCGAATGGTCATATGTAAGCTTAATAAAATAATTCAATCCCGTGCGAAGCATGGGTAATTTACCTAGTAATCTCATAATGTTATACTTTTATGCCTCTTAAAAACTAAATTTAATTCTTCATTAATGGAAAAAAAATGATAAGCCAGACTTTGATATCTTGAAATATTGAAAGAACTTATTATGGTATATTTCAAGATCTTCACATTTCGCATGGTTTGACTCCTAAATTCTACACATGTACATATATCATATTTACATAGTGTATAATATAATTTACTCAATTATATCCTTTTTTCAGTGTCAAGCATGTGGAATTTTCTTTTGATATATTTGGTGGTGATATTTGAACGCATGACTTCTGCTTGTGATCATCTCATCTTAAAGTTTAATGCGTTAGAGAGAAAATATAATTATTTACTTAATTATTTTTTCAACATTTGGCGATGGAAATCCAATCCGTCGGAATAATTAAATCAAATAGGAAACTGAAGACAACTTTCCTTTATTAAAACCTATGACTGGAATCTTATTGATCAAATTTGCAAACAAGCATTGTCTGACATTATAAGTAGAGGCAGATCTAGAATTTAAATTTGATGACTTTAGACTTTCAATTTCTTAGTGTTGAACTCCTTACACTTCAAAATTGTGTGTTTAGATTAATTTTTTGTTGACATTTTGATGGACTCGTACATAACACACATACATATATGTAGGCAGGATAAACCCATTGTCGATGGCTTCATCCACCACTAATTTCAAGTACATTGGTGCACAAGGAAGGGGATGGCCTTTTTGGATTTGAGGTTTAAGAGCATATCCAAGAGTAGGAGGTGACTGAACTTCAGAGATTACCTACTTAAATTCACAAGCAGTTTGAGCCAATCGACAAATCTAATGCTTCAAGTTGGGAATAAAAAAGTGTTCTCTGCCATGTCCTTTTACGAGAAGCTTCTTTCCGGGGCGGAGGATAGCTTTCCATATGATTTCATATGGTTCCTAAGGTGACAAAAAAAGTGTGTTTCTTCACGTTGTTAGCTGATAA
This sequence comes from Solanum etuberosum, assembly GCA_029582245.1. Taxonomy (NCBI): domain Eukaryota; kingdom Viridiplantae; phylum Streptophyta; class Magnoliopsida; order Solanales; family Solanaceae; genus Solanum; species Solanum etuberosum. The sequence goes on along the minus strand of JAJONR010002259.1, from coordinate 1,542 downwards.
AAGAGTGATTTTGATAGTAAAAAAGTTGACGAAACGAAAGGTTCTCAACATAAGTTGGTGTTACCTTTGCCAGGAGATGGTGTGGATGTGGATCATATTTTACTACATTCCAATTTAGCCACGAGGTTATGATGAGATATCTTTAGTTGGTTTGGAGTTTCTTGGGCATTTTCAAGATCAGTAAAGAAGTTGTTATTCATTTGGAAGAGTGGGTCTAGGAGAAGAAGGCACAAGATTTGGAGTGTTACTCTCCTTTTGTTGATGTGCATCATTTATAAAGTGAGAAATCAGAGTGCTTTAGAAGGGGTGAAGATGAGCTTTGGTCAATTAGGGAGTAGTATTCAATCCTTTATTTGCCTTTGGTGCACCAATGTAAGTAAATATCTATTTCAAATGATTTTAATTTTAAAGTGTATTTACAAAGCCAAAATAATTAGTGTATTGGAGAAGAATCATTTTACTGGGAGAAGTGGTATTTGAAAGAATAGTGCTGGCACAATTGAAAATAAATGGCTTCTTGCATGAAGCTTTGTTATCCAAGTGTCCATCCACTTGTCTTCTTTTGATAGATTTCCTCTTTCTATAAATAGCTTTCAATTCCTTCTTTCAAAGTAAGATCAAGCACAACAAATTCTTTCCACTTACTCTTGCATTTCCTCTGGCCTCTCGGCCTCTCTCTCTTTTATCTTTCTGTTTTAAGTTAATTAATTATTTTGGCTTTGTTATTTTAATTTTCCACTAATAACTTGTTAATGTTAATTAATTTGTTGATTCATGTATTCTCTATTTAAATAGGAAAGACTTGTTTAATCCTGGGAAAATATTTCACACCGCTGAAATAGATTCTTAGGTCAGTACCTAGCACGCTCAAGTATCAATTTTCTGCACTATTACTATATATCATTGTAGTAATATTTATCTAATTTTTAGTATTATTATTTTGCTAAATATTCAGATCCAGTTTAATGATAAGTCTGTTGCTTATGATAGACACTCTTTTTCCGATCACAGGTTATTACCTTCAATTCAAAATCATATTTCGCCTATTGAACCATCTTATGGTCCAGCAAGAAATCGTGCAGCTTCTTTGCACACTTTAGAATCTTCTATTAGCAGGGTAAAAATTAACCCTCATACTAATATTGTTCAAGATATTGATAATGTTTCTGATGACAGGGATATTCCTTCGGCCTCTGAAATGAGCTTTGATCTAAACAATTCTTAAATGATTCCACACCAAATTGATTTTAGTCCAGGATCCCTGGCAAGACAATATATTTTGAAAGAGTTTAAAAACCCCAAATGGAACCAGTTTAAAAAATGGTTTTTTGATACTTATGATCATATAGATTCTAATAATATTTCGCAAGAATTTTATGAAAATTGTGCTTTACATAATCAAATTATGTATTTTGTCCCTTGGTTTATAACCACTTATTTACCATTGTATATCAAGGTTTTAGAAAGGAGTTATACAGGAGCAAATGGAAAAATCATTAAAGCGATTTATCCTCCCCAGTCTCCCTTTATTTTACCTAATAA
>JAJONR010002258.1:0-55859 GCA_029582245.1 Solanum etuberosum | reverse complement strand
CACCATCTTGATTGATAATAGTTTTTCAATAACTGATATTGCTATGATTGATAGTGGAGCCGATGTTAGTTGTATTCAAGAAGGTCTAGTACCTACTAGATATTTTGAAAAGACAACTCATTTGGTTAAATCTGCTTCTAGACATGCTTTAGATATAAAGTATAAATTACCTAATATACGTATTTGTCAAAATAAAGTTTGCATGTCGCATTTTTTTTTCTTGGTTAAAAATCAGTTATACCCTCCAATTATACTTGGAACCTCCTTTATAAATGATATTTATCCATTTACTAGCATAACTGCTAAATGATTTTCTGGTACTTATGAAAATAAAAATTTAAATTATACTTTTATCACTGACCCTATTTCTCGTGATATTAATGCTTTGATTAATATGAAACAAAGGCATGTTGATTCTTTGCAACTAGAATTATTTAGTATAAATATATTGGATACTTTGAAATCCACCAAAGTACAGGAAAAAATGAAATTAATTTCTGAACAAATTGCTATTGATATTTGTGTCGATCATCCTAGTGCTTTTTGGAATCAAAAAAAGCATATTGTTACTCTTCCATATGAAGATGAATTTTTGGAGAATGAAATTCCTACTAAATCTCGTCCTTGTCAGATGAACACCGAATTGGTAGAATTCTGTAAAAAAAGAAATTGATAATTTGTTACAAAAGGGTTTGATAAAACCTTCAAAATCACCTTGGTCTTGTACTGCATTTTATGTTAGTAATGCTGCTGAAAAAGAACGTGGTGTTCCTAGATTAGTTATAAATTATAAACCTTTAAATAAATTCTTAAAATGGATAAGATATCCTATCCCCAATAAAAGAGATTTGCTTTCAAGATTATATGATGCTAATATATTTTCAAAATTTGATTTAAAATCTGGTTATTGGCAAATTAAGATATTTAAAGAGCATACTTATAGAACTGCTTTTAATGTTCCCTTTGGACAATATGAATGGAATGTTATGCCTTTTGGATTAAAAAATGCTCCTTCTGAATTTCAGAAAATAATGAATGATATTTTTAATCCTTATTTGAATTTTATAATTGTTTACATTGATGATATTTTAGTATTCGCTAAAACGTTTGAAACACACATCAAGCATCTTGATATCTTTAAAAAATTGTTATACAAAATGGTTTAGTTATTTTCAAATGAGTTTGTTTCAAACAGAAGTTAGATTTTTAGGACATAATATCTGTCAGGGTAAGATTACTCCGATTCAACGATCTATTGATTTTGCATCTAAATTTCCGGATGTTATTACTGACAGGACTCAGTTACAAAGATTTTTGGGAAGCTTAAACTATGTATCCCCATTTTATAAAAAAAATTCTCGTGATTTATCCCCTTTATATGATAGACTAAAAAAGGATTATAAACAACCTTGGACTGAAAGTCACACTAGTCTTGTTAAAAATACTAAGGAACGTATTAAATCTCTTCCTTGTTTAACTCTTGCTAATCTTGTATGGCAAAAGATTATTGAAACTGATGCTTCTAATATTGGTTACGGAGGAATATTAAAATAAATTAATCTTAATTATAAAAGTGAATATTTGATTAGATTTCACTCAGGAAAATGGACTGAAGCCCAGAAAAAAATATGCTACTGTGGCTCATGAAATGCTAACAATAGTCAAATGTGTTTTAAAATTTAAAGATGATTTATATAATCAAAAGTTTTTGATAAAAACTGATGCTCAATCTGTTAAATACATGTTTAACAAAGATTTTAAACATGATGCTTCAAAATTGATATTTGCTAGGTGGCAGGCCCAGTTAGCTCCTTTTGATTTCGAGATTCAATATAAAAAGGGAAGTGATAACTCTCTTCCGGATTTTCTGTTTCGAGAATATTTAAATTCATAATGAGTTTTTATATAACTTTTATTGATGAAAAAACTTTAGTTACTATTCTAAAGATAATTCCTCTTAATAAAGTCCTGCAGGAATTAATAATATGTGAAATCATCAACGATATTATTAGAGAAGATTTCTCTATACATGATTATGAAGAAATTGTTGATATCGATAATGATAATTATTACAGTGACTATTATGATATGTCCGAATAAAGCAAAGTGTTATGTTTGCAGGATGGACTCTCCTTGGACTACCAAGCGCAGAGGTAGGAATAATAATAAAAGGAGAAGATCATCCCCAAGTTCGTGCTACAGATCCTCTTCTAACTCCCCAGTTATACAAATGGAAAGAATAAGTTTGATAAACTCAAAAGTCTCTCAAAGTGAGGCTTCATCTTCAGTACATCTAGAAGATATTCCAGAAAACAGTCCGTTATACACACAACTACAGGCATATTTGTCTCAAAAGCAAAGTGATACTTTTGCATCAATAGCTAAAGATGATATCAAGTCTTATGAAAAGTTATCAAAAAAAAGAAATGATATTTCTTTTGGAAAACTCTGAAATTCAGAGAAAAGAAGAACCCTGGAAGATATTCCAGCGATACCTAATCAACGGATTATATTTCCCGGATGAGTCATACAAAACCCGATCGTATTATGAGACTATATTGATAAGTACTGGTAGTGTTGAATTTCAACACTTTTCAGGCTACAATACCAGTGAGGATGTTTATAACTTCTCGAAAATGATAACTAAATAAATTATATCTATTGAAGACTGGGGTATATCCATTATGAAAGAAAGACAGATCAGCCTAAACAAAATCGTTATGAGTTTCACCTACTGGACTATATTCAGGATTTTGATAAAGTCCTCTATTACAATAATGATAGACATAAACACACGTGGTTTATAAAAATATATACAAAGATATTTGCAGGACCAATTCCTAATTGATTTTTGAATTGGTGGTCATACCACGGCTCAACTACAAAAAAATTTCCTGATCCATTTCTTAAATTATATAAAGAATGGGTTAAAGTCTCACTGGACCTAAATGAGTTATACCATACAGATATATCTGTTATATAGAAAAAATAGACCAAATTTATTTTTTCATTGAATTCTCTATCCCTTGGATTCATAAATGGACCCCGGAAGTGGGATTCACCGAGGAACAGATTCCTTGTTTATATAGAACTTTTTATAATAATTTTTGGGACAAATTGATGAAAAAAGATCCCAAAACAAAAACATTAGACAAGAACTGCTGGATCTTATTGCAATAAGGATCCAAGAATATTGTATTACTCCCCAAAAGGGAATAAATCTGATAGCTCGGTCAGGCATATTACCAGAAAAATATCTATCCAAGATGGAGATAAAGAAGAAATGATCAATAACTATTAGGAAGAAGTTAAGAGGAGTCTGCTTCTCAATATCACTCAATATGAAAAATCGGACACTTCTATGAGAAGTGAGACAAGTGATGACGTCACAGATGATATTCAAGAGGCTCAACCTAGTGAGTCAGAAAAAACTACATCAGAAGATACTCTGAGAAAAGTGAAAGATTTCCTCCGAAAATTAAAGGAAAAGGGCAAACAATAGAGTCGTCTCTACAGTAAAAGCCATCATCAACAGTAGATACACTGTTGATCAACAGTAGATACACTGTTGATCAACAGTAGATACACTGTTGATCAACAGTAGATACACTGTTAAGGGAACAGATGGGACCCAACGATACTGTACAAAGATTTGAAATGTTTTTTTCTTTTTCTATATATAAGTTTATTTTTTAGTTTGTTAGGCAGAAGTTTAGGAACCCCTCTCTCTACTTTCTCTCTCCAATTGTAAATATCTAAACTTGTAAAGTTTTTAGTTCACCGGATACTGGCTGGAAGTTAATAAATTTGTAAAGTTTGCTCATAGGCCTTGCAGTCAGCCATCTTTACAAGGTATTTTATTTTTATTTTGATTTCTTCTTTTAGTATTTCTCCGATCAAAGCCGTGACTATGTCCGGCTAAAAGATTCATATCAATGTCAATTAACTATCTTCTCTTTTATATTCACTATGAAAGGTCTATACTTTATCAAAATATAAATAAATTTATATATGGTTTCTTGATTTGGTTCCAAGATGGTGGTACAGTCAGATTCGATACTATTTTTATTGGCTTTGTCTTTGTGACTTCGTCTAGCCAGCCGTGGTTCTAAGCCCGTTAAGGAGTTGAAAAAGGGCGCCTATACTCGGTTAGAACTGCTAGACACATGGGTTCAATAAAAATATGTATTAAATCTTTATAGGCCCCTTGCTCGGGTAAAAGGGATAGATCCTTCCATACAATCATAAAACTATATAAAAATTCATATATATTTCGATTCGGATTTCCTTAGATTCTGATGCTAAACTAGATCTAAGTTGACCGCGCGGATTACCGCCAGTCTCCAAAAGATCCTGTAAATAGATAGTATATTGCCGAGTAAATAGAGCAGATCCGGACGCGGCTGTGTATATATTTAGTATATATTAGAAGTATATATATAATATAATGTAAGTGTTTTATTATATTAAGTAGTATATTTAGTGTACATTATAAGTATTCTAATATAATAGATAGTATATACTATATAGTGTGTATGCCTATTTGTATTTGGTATATATTATATATATATATATATATATATATATATATAATTTAATGTAACTATTTTATTATTTAGATAGTATATTGTCATAAATAGTTATAATTATTACACAATTAAATAGATAACAGTACACTATATTTATAATTGATTCAAACTTTTGAATTAATTATTAATAAACTGAAATTTAAGAAAAATTTGATACGACCCGACCCGACCCGTTATTGGAATTTGGGCCCCCACCATCAGGCCCGGTCATTATTGACTAACTGAACACGGGCTAGATTTTTTCCACCCATTTCACTGTTTCGATTGGGACCGGCCGACTCATTAATGGGGGGACCAAGTCCGGCCCAGTTCAGTATATCAGTTACAAATTTTCTAATGGGCCGACTCATTACGGCCCGGCCCAACCCAATAAACAAGCTTAGTTGGAACAAATGAAGTTTGAGAAATGTTAGATACATTACCAGCTGGTGTCGTTGGTAAATCTGGAGTAAATATTGATTGGTTGTGGTGATTGTTCTAATTATTTAGCTTCAACGGGATTTGATTTTGGGACATGAACATTCTTGGGTGATGGTGTAGAGGTTGTATCAGAAACACGTCTAGACTTCCTTAATAACTGCTCTGATGGTTTAATAGCAAATTCCTCATATTCAGACAACTTTTGGGGGTGCATTTGCTTGGGTTTGACCAATATGGTTGGAATGGACATTGTGGATGGTTCGGTAGGTAAAACACCAATAGCAGCAGACAAATAAAGTACTGTCATTTTTTCTGTGTTTGTTCTATGTTGGTGCACACATTCTAAAGTAATTGTAAATTAACAGCCAAAAAATATTACTATATATCAGGAAAGGGATGTACTATGATACATTACCAAAAAAACAAAATAATTTGCAAACTTTCTGTGTAAATTAGAACAGTAATAAACCTAAATAAAGACTTGATTCTAGTATTCGAAAATGAATATAAAATCTACCTCTATAAACATGCTAGCCATAAACATCTCAAATTTAGGCTTGACCCCCACAACTCTCTAATTACATATCCTCGGGATCTGATTTCAATCCTTGATAGCAATATCAGAATTGACTTCTGATGCACATTCATAAATTCATACATTTAGTGTGTATGCCATGTCACCTAACCGATACATATGTTTAGTAGTTGTGAATTCTTGCCTCAATGTTTTCATCGACTTGGAGAACGCCAATTGTCCTCGTGAAAACTGTTCATAACTCTCATCAACCGTTTTGAAATCGTCTATCGATACAAGTTGTAGCACCAAGTTGAGAAAACACATATGTATGAATAAAGTATAAATGACCATTTGAACGACATCTTGATTGTTATCACATAGGCTTAAGCTCAGTCCTATATGATACCGATATGGTATCAATATAGCGACAGAGTATCACAGAGGATTAAGCTCAGTCTTTTATGATATCGGTATGGTATTAATATATCGACAGAGTATCACAAATGATTAATTCATAGTAGTGATGCTGATGTCATGCTGACATCATGTGCAAAATAAGAAAAGAGAAAGTGGGGTAAGCATGTAAATAGTTTGGGCCGCTGGTCCATTAAGCCTAAATAGATTGGATTGGGTCCATTTTTGGTAAATAATTTCCCAATTTGGTCCATTTTGTGTAGTTTTTCCTTACTTTTAGTAGATTAGTGATATAGAAAGTTTTAATAAAGAAGTAATTAAATTGAAGTACATTTTAATATTGAGAAATTTACATAATTACACGACTTAAGATAACATAGGATGTGTTTGGTATGAAGGAAAATGTTTTCCATGAAAAATATTTTCTTGGAAAATAAGTTGATTTCTAACTTATTTTCTACTGTTTAGTTGATGAGTGAAAAATATTTTTTAGTGTTTGGTTGGCGAATGAAAAATTTATTTTTGGTTAGAGAGTAGAAAATATTTTTTGAATCGGAAACAAATCTCGATAACTGAACCAGGATCCGACCCCGACATCCGAACTAGGACACAACCTTGATGATCGATTCTGAATCTGTCCCTGAGATCTGGCCTAGGTACTGGCCCCAACTTGTAACCCGAGACATAACATTCGAATTGAGATTCGACCCTGACCTCGGTCCCGACACTCAAACCTAGACACGACCCCGACAATCGATCTAAAATTTGATCCCGACATTTGATCCAGGACCTGACCTCCGACACCCAACCCTGACCCCAACACTGATTCCCAACCCTGACCCCAACACCGATACCCCAAAAATATTTTCAAAATAAACTTTGTTAAAAAAAATTAAGGAAGGGGGACTGGTAGGGGTTGGAGTAGGGAAAAAAAGAAATGTTTAAAAAAATATTTTTCAAGAACAAAATTTTTAAATTCTTTTTCCGGCGTGGGTGGGGTTAGGGGTGGTGGTGGTGGTGGTAGGGGGCTGGTAGGAGGGTTGAGGTAAGGGGCTGGTAAGGTGGTCGAGGTATGGGTGAAGTAAAATAAATAAAAATTTTAAAATTTTAAATATTTTTCAAAAACAAACTTTTAAGAAAATAAAATTGTGGGGGGTGGTTAGGGGTTGGGTGACGTAAAAAAAAACTGAAACTTTTAAAATTCGAAGTATTTTCAAAAATAAATTTTTAAATTTTTAATTTTTTTGGTTTGGTGGAAGATTGGGTCTGGGGGCTGGTATGGAAAATGTTTTCATTTACCTTTTTTAAGGGAAGTCATTTTTTTAAAATTTGAGAAAAATAAGTTGATTTGGAAAATATTTTCCAAAATATTTAAGTCAACCAAATATGAGAAAATTGGAAAACCAAACACACCAATAATCTCTAAGAATCTCTACCATTTGAATTAATTACAAAAATCCTTTTTTTTTCCCTTCTCCCTCTTAACATCCAGATGCATTACTCTACTTCTATCAGATACATTACAACTTTATTTGTATACAATGTATCTGGTACAAATGTTATTATTGATACATAACCCTTTTATTTCAAACCTAAATCAGTATGAATTTGGTTTATAGTTATGTATCTAATACATAACTTATATATTGTTTGCTATGTATTGGGCAAAGGAGCAATGTACCCATAAATTCTGAAAAATCCAAAATTATTGTAATTTGAAAAACTTTCGAAATAGAATGTAATTACCACACAAATTATAGGGGTTTTTTGTACTTTATACTTTAATATTTTCCCATAAATGTATATTGAAATGTTATTGGTTCGTCAAATCATTGACGCTCAATACTTTTGTGTACAATATTTTACAGTTGTTTGTAACCCATTGTTTTTATTAGAGGTAAAAAATGATAGATACAAGTGTCTTTATACACCAACAAAATATTGTTTCTCCCAATTGCATGTATTCCTGGAAAAGGACCAAAACCAGGAATACGTCGCCCTCTTTTATCCTAAATCTTCATGACTCTCTGCTGAATTTTGCATTTTATATGCGTATATCAAGGTTTGAATCAACAATTATTCATGAATAAACAAAATTCTTAAAATTATTTATGCCGCACAATTGTTGAATTTTTATTTCTTTTAGAAAATATGTACGTATTCATTCATAATTTTGTTGTTCATGTTAAAGATTTTGTTACAGAAGATTGGCGACGATGCCGGAAATAGAATTTGGAGTGCACACGGTGAGATCTCATGGGGCTAAGGTGGCCAAAAAACACAAATGTGACTGGTTGATTTTACTTGTGCTTGTGGCAATGGATGGATTCTTAAACTACATTCAACCTTTCAATCGTTATACTAACTCAAAAATGTTGGAAGATCTCAAATTTCCTTTTAAAGAACACGACACGATCCCAATGTGGGCCGTTCCTGTATGTATTTACTTCGGAGTTTAACTTATATATATCTCAATAGTTTTTTTTATAACCTATTATAGCGAGTTACATGTCTTATTTTTCAGGTTACTAGCTAACTTCTTTTATTATGGCCCATTTATTTGTAGCTAGCTTTAATAATGTGATAGCATAAAAGAGTTCTACACATCCAATGGTGTGTTGAAGTTGAACTATACTACTTTTATGTAGGGGCGTATCTAGAGGGGTGGGAGGGTGTTCACTCGAACCCCTTGGTAAAAAATTATATTGTATATAGGGTAGATTATCTAGGTATATCCCTGACAAAAGGTTAGTTTGGTGATTCAGGATATTTGAAATGCACCCTGACATCCAAGGGTTTGATTCTTAGGGATTGCATTATTTTTCGAACACCCTGAGTGAAAATCCTGAACCCGACACTGCTTTTATGGCTTTAAAACTCAATAATTCTCAAACCTCCAAATGATTATACCCTTTGTTACATTCTTTTTTGTTGCGGTAGAAATGAGTATTCATTTTCTGAGGTTTTATCCCATCCTTTATTTGATAATTTTCCCACTATAACAGATATTTGCAGTAATTCTACCAAGCACGGTATTTCTCATTTACTATCACTACAGGAGGGATGTGTATGATTTGCATCATGCCATATTGGGTGAGTTTTATTTGAAGTTTTATAAGGAAAAAACAATTTTCGATTTTTTGGATTTTCACTGTAGTTAATACTATGAAATTGGTGACTTTTTTCTTGTAAATCTAGGCATCCTGTATTCTGTTCTAGTGACTGCAGTGATCACCGATAGCATCAAAGATGCTGTTGGTCGTCCACGCCCAAATTTCTTCTATAGGTGCTTCCCCGATGGAATCGAGGTGTGTCTCCTTCTTACACTTTCACATAATATTATGGCTTGAACTTTGGATATTCTTTCATGTAGTCGAAAATATGATCCAACTCAAAAGGTCTGTGATTCAACCTATAAGTGGATACTATGTGATCGAGGTCTGTGCGCGCAAAAATTCAACTTTTACTGTTTAAGGCAATGGAGGTAGTTGGAAAAGACACTGCCTAAGAGTTTGAGAGTTCATGAGATTCTTTCATAGTTCAATATTTTCTCTGTGTTGTCTGAGAAAATGTAAATAGTGTTCATTTTTCTTCTTTTATACTGTGTGATTGATTGTGTGTGTGCCATAACATAACAGTTAACTTGAAAAGTTTGACATCAACTCTTATACAAATTTTGCATTAAGAAACCTTTTTCAATTCATATGCAGGCCTTTCAACCTAATGGGGATGTTAATTGTCATGGAGACCCTAAAGTTGTGAAAGAAGGATATAAAAGCTTTCCCAGTGGACATACCTCATGTTAGTAGTGTTCATTTATTCTTAGTTTCTTTGTTTTCTTCTTGTTTATAAGTTTACGCTTGTCAAAATATAGGGTCATTTGCTGGCCTTGCTTTCCTCTCATGGTACTTGTGTGGAAAACTGAAGGCTTTTGACAGAAGAGGCCATGCTGCAAAACTCTGTATTGTTCTGCTTCCTTTACTGTTTGCTGCATTAGTCGGAATTTCTCGGATTGATGACTATTGGCATCACTGGACAGATGTATTCACTGGATCCATTATAGGTTGGTTCAACGTTACTATCCAACGCTTGTATGGATTCACTACTTTGATAAGTTTTCAAATTGATTTTAGCTTGTTTACCTGATAATATAAAAGTATACTATTAGTATCATGTAGCAGGTTAACCACTATAGAAATTGCATGTAGTTGGCCTTCAAATGAACTAATAGTGTGAAAAAACATTACACTATCAATGCTCGCGCCTTATAATTATCAAATTCTGACTATGCTATTAAGAGAAATAGTGTAACTAAACATCTCATTGTTTTTTTCGTACAGGAAGCGTGGTTGCCTCTTTATGCTACCTGCTTTTCTTTCCATTCCCTCATGATATAAATGGTACAGGCTCAAGTCTAAGTTCAATGTCAACGAATAACAACGATACTAGTTATTTTCTAAATCTTGTTCAATTTTCCATGATAACAGGGTGGGCACCTCATGCATCTATCAAAATGAGAGGAAATATTGAATTGCACTCTACATCAATAGGAGTTGACACCGTGTAACGCAACGAGAGTACAAGAGGCAGCCCTCATTATCCAGGCATGAACAGTAATGCAAGATGTTGATGGAGATGGAAGCAGATACTGAATTCAGATCTCCATAGCCTCATTTAAACCTTTGTACTCTTCTTTTAGTTTAGTCCGGCTTATGTTGGCTCTGTCTCAAGTCATATCTATATATCAAAAGAGTTGTACAATTTGGAGGGAACAATGTTCATTACCTCCTCATTTTCTATGGGGAGAAAGAAAAGGCTCAAACTCTTACAAAACATAGTTTTGTTGTACAAAACATAGTCATTACCTCAAGGCTTCTAATCAAGTTCTTCTTCAAGATTCTTCATGATTCTTCATGATTTTTCATGATTTTTCATGATTCTTCAAGATTCTTCAAGAACCTTGTTCTTCCAGGTATGTAAGGCTATCATAGTGTTGGACTAGTTCGTCCTCACGCCCTACTTCTACTTTCAAATCAGTAAAAGAGTAATCTAGGATTCTACCTCTAGATTTGAGTATTCTTGAGATGAGTTAATTTTGAGTTCTCGAGTTCCTATTTCCTTTTGAAATTCTACTCCTAATTATTGAATTGCTATATATTATGCATTAACATTCTTGAGTTGAGTCGTTCATGTCCATAATTCCGCATGAACCCTATGAATTGAGTTATAAATTTTGAGAAGCTATTTAAAGCCAACACTTGAGTTTTAAACTGAGTTTTTTGAGGAAATAAAGATGAGTTTTGAGAAAGAGTTGTATTCATGAGTTTCTATATGGTTATTGAGGTCTTCAAGTTGAGTCGTTCATGTCCATAAATCTGCATGAACCCTGCGAATTAAGTTATAAGTCTTGAGAGTCTTTGAAAGCCAATCATTGTATTTCAAACTGAGTTTTGAGAAAAAGTTTAAAAGTTCTATTTCATAATGACTTAAGAGTTTTAATGTTATTTTATTCATATATATATACATATACATATGTACCTATGTTGATTATTGGACTTGAAAGATAAGTTCATAAGTGCATGTTTTCAAGAAGGTAAACACGTCTCATGTTTTGAAAAGTATTTCAAGTAATCTAAGAAGTTCATTCTTTGTAATGGATGAATTGAGAAAAAAGTTATATTAATTATTTTGGGAGTAGTATCGAGCACCGAGTTGGGTTAGAGTCTCTTATGATTCGGAAGTCCCATAGAACTACGTAGCCAGCGTAGGATAGGATAGCATTGGTTCTTCATGCGACTCCTCACCGCCTCTGAGAAGGCATATAGTTGGATCCATAATCACGATATCATCCTATACCCTGGCAAATATAGGATGGCCCTAGCAACGTGAGGCGAAACGTTATATCATTGCTAGGCTCATGGTAATGGTTGTCGGTTAGAGAAACTCCGAACAAGTAAAGTATATTATTTTCATGTTGCCTTCATTGTATATTTTATTGTAAATCTTAAATGGTTTTCGCTTCATGTTCGTGTATTGATTCAGTTGAGTTGCTTTCAATCATTCAGTTCAGTTATTTGTTTACTCAACTATATTACATACTCGTACATTTCACGTACTGATGTCATTCGACCTGCATCCTTTTATGATACAGATATATGTGTTCATGATTATCAACAGGCGCTTCATTGAGATCATTCTACACTCCAGTTAGTTTTGATGAGCCTCCTTGTATTCCAGAGGACTTCACAGTTACTTTCCAGTTAGTAGTTTTGAGGTGTCGTGGGTCTTGTCCCAGCATCCTTCCTTAATAGTAGAGGCTTCATAGATAGACAATTTTGAAGAGTCTATCAGTTTTAGGTATTTTATTTAAAACTTATGTTTCATGCTCAGTATATTCAACAAAGTTTTGAGATTCAGTAAACTATTTTTAAACATTTCTTTCAATTTAATGCTTATGTATGCTTGAGTTGGTCTTACGCTTGTAGTCAGCCAGGATGAGGGTTCGCTTGGGGACCAGCAATGGTTCTTGAGTGTTGGCCACATCCAGGGTGTAGGCTCAGGTCGTGACAAACTTGGTATCAGAGCACATAGTTCAATTGTCCTACTGTGTCTATGAAGCCGTGTCAAGTAGGATCTTATTTATGGTTGTGAGGGCCCCACTTCTATAAATAAGTGACTACAAACATTTAGAAAAAGTTTCTCTTTTTTCATACTCTAAATCGTGCAATAGAGCTATGTCATAGAGACTTATTCTAACTCGTGCGTTCTCATGTCCATTTGACTACCCCTCATACTAGAGGTGGTTGAAAAGAAAAGTCACTTCTTTATCAATGCGTTACTCTTAGAAAAATCTTGAGGAAGTCATGAGACTCCAGAGGAGCTTGAGAGAAGCCCAAGAGTGAGTTAAGTGTTGAGTTTCAAAGGAATGAGCTCATGTTCATTTGAATCATGCGTTCAAGCTAAAAGCGAGTTGTACTCTCTTCTCTAAGCCCTTTTTCAGTTGAGATCCTTATGAGGAAGTATGTTTAGAACTTGAGTAGTATTTTCATCCCAAAAAAGTAGCATGAGTTACGAAATTATGAGTAGTAGTAGTGAAAGTGCACAGAGTTAGAGAAAAGTATGTAGAGGTTCAACAATCTATGAAAGAGAGATAGTGATGAAGCAGATTATGTTATTGCAATCATGCACCCAGTCAGTTATAAGTGATGAGTTCCTTTATGAGTGAAATAAGGAATAATAATGTTGTAGAGAGTTCTTGATAGAAGAAAGAGGAATAGTTACTAGTCATGATGAGATAGAGTATATTTTAACCAAAATAGAGTTGATGTCGATGTGCCATCATGTTAGAGGAGACTAAATATATGTGTTGAATAGAAGCATAGAGTATTCATAAAGTGATAAATCTAAGCTAGGCTTATGATTTGCTTGAGAGGGTCATGATATTCCAAAGGTTATCGAACCGATTAAGTAATGAGGTATAATAAGTGAGCAAATAGTACTTAAGTTGTGAAAAGGGGATGTAGACCAGTTTAGAGATGATGGATTAAGTCCATAGCTTTCAAGTGTCAGCTTTAGACCTAAGGGGGAGATGATAAGTTGAGAAATCAAGTCAAGTGTTGAGAATAAGATAGTAATGAGTTCAAAAGAGCATGGGAGATATATTTTTAGAAGTCCTTTTAGTAGTGGAGTGATATTAGAAAGAGAAGATTAATGTTCTCATGGTGATAATGATGGTGTGATAATTACACCTAAGGTTATAAATAAGGAGGAAGAGGAGGATGAGGTTTTACTATGAGAAATAGTTAAATGAGAGCTCTTAGTTGGTTTCGAGTAGTAATGCGGGAAATTCTAGTTGGTATGGCATGGATGATGAGAGAATGAGAACTTCTTAGGGAGTTGGTTAGTAAGATTCCATGGAGTTGTTAGATTACTAAGCTTGAATGTGGTGTTGTTAAACATGAGGTAGTTCTTGATATGAGCCTAATGTTGATTAAATGAGATGGTAAAGAGTAATGTTCTTGGGATGAGACTCCCTATATAGAGGTATAGAACCCGAACCTTAGGATTTGGGTTAAGCTTGTATATAGTAAGAGTGTGTCGTTATACTCAGGCTTTGGTAAGAGAAGTCATGTACCCTTGAGGGAACTATGAGTTGCAGCCAATGAGGTATGATATAAGGAAAGAAGAGCGTAATTGAGGAGTGTTGTTAAGCTTAATATTTAGCAGTCATATTACCCCAGGCATGGTATTCCTATTCTTACTTCATGCCCAGATTTTCTTTGTTTCAGATAAGGTAACTTTAGAGAGAGTGTGACTATGTTCACAATAGCATCGTTCTTGATTTAGGTGCTATAGAAAGGTCCCAACTCTTGGTATGAATCAGTCCAGCCTGTGTTAGTCGGAAAGTTCATGAGTCAAAGGAGATAGTGAGAGTAACCCCGTTCCATACCCAGTCCAGCCGTCATTCGAGGACGAATGATCCCAAGGGGGAGATAATGTAACACCCCAGAATTTTTTTGAGCTAAGAGTCAAACCATTCTTCGTTGAGAGTAAGATTTAACCGAGGAATTTAAATTTTATTAAGTGTTAAGGTCGGTAGATGTAGCACCTTGAGTTCCAAAAAGAACTAAAGAGAATTCCTTCAAGTCATTCCTAGGTTCTTCTAAATTTTGGGTTAACTTCAAATGACCATAATTTTTAGCACGGGATGAGTTAGAGACTCATAGAATATCAAATGAAAGGTCTTGGAATCATCTTTCCAACGCCGCTGAGTTTGCTAATTTTCAAGCTCGTATGAGGGAGATATGCTCGTTTGAAGTTGGGCTGTCCAAATAAGGAAAGCACCCGAAAATATAAAGGGTATTTTGGTCTTTTCCTTACCCAATCAGCTTAAAACAAATTTAATAATATTATGGGGACAAATCTGATTTGGGTCAGTTTTCATAAATCTAAAGACGCTTAGGGTTTTAGAAGAGAGTTCATTCAAGTCATTCCTAAGTTCTTTTAAGTTTTGACGTAAGATTCTACTTGGGTCAACTTCAAAGGACCATATCTCTTAAAATATAAGGATTTATGTAGCCCATAACCTATAAAATTAAAGCTATTTGAATCTACTTTCCAACGCCACTAATTTCACATCAATCTCATTTCTGAGTAAAAAGTTATGACCATTTTAGTAACTGATACAATGCAGTGACGAATTAGCCGACGGAAAAATATTAAAAAGGGTGTTTTTGTCTTTTTACCTCCAAGAAAACCTTAAACAAATTTCTTGACTAATTAAAGACCAAAAACAATTAGATTTTCATCTCTTAATCCATCATTCTCTTTTCTCTCAAACCCTAAGACAAAACCCTAAGGAAAAATCAAAGTAGAAGACTCCATTCAAGATTCTTTCAATCTTTTTCAAGATTCTTCTTCAAGGTAAGTCTTTCTCCAAGAATTCCATTCGTTCCAATTCAAATTCTTCCATACAATTATGAATTACTAATGAAAATCATAATTCTTGGCCATAGAGATTTCAAGAAACTAATTCAAGAATCTCAAGAAAGGTTTTCTTGTTTGTTACCTTCAAGCTAGGGTTTCAAGGCTTCTAATCAAGTTCTTCTTCAAGATTATTCATGATTCTTCAAGATTCTTCAAGAACCTTATTCTTCCAGGTATGTAAGGCTATCATAGTGTTGGACTAGTTCGTCCTCACGCCCTACATCTACTTTCAAATCAGTAAAAGAGTAATCTAGGATTCTACCTCTAGATTTGAGTATTCTTGAGATGAGTTAATTTTGAGTTCTCGAGTTCCTATTTCTTTTTGAAATTCTAATCCTAATTATTGAATTGCTATATATTATGCATTAACATTCTTGAGTTGAGTCGTTCATGTCCATAATTCCGCATGAACCCTATGAATTGAGATATAAATTTTGAGAAGCTTTTTAAAGCCAACACTTGAGTTTTAAACTGAGTTTTTTGAGGAAGTAAAGATGAGTTTTGAGAAAGAGTAGTATTCATGAGTTTCTATATGGTTATTGAGGTCTTCAAGTTGAGTCGTTCATGTCCATAATTCCGCATGAACTATACGAATTGAGTTATAAGCCTTGAGAGTCTTTGAAAGCCAATCATTGTATATCAAACTGAGTTTTGAGAAAAAGTTTAAAGGTTCTATTTCATATTGACTTAAGAGTTTTAATGTTATTTTATTCATATATATATATATACATATACATATGTACCTATGTTGATTATTGGACTTGAAAGATAAGTTCAGTAGTGCATATTTTTAAGAAGGTAAACACATCTCATGTTTTGAAAAGTATTTCAAGTAATTAAGAAGTCCATTCTTTGTAATGGATGAATTGAGCAAAAAGTTATATTAATTATTTTGGGAGTACTATCGAGCACCGAGTTGGGTTAGAGTCTCTTATGATTCGGAAGTCCCACAGAACTATGTAGCCAACGTAGGATAGGATAGCATTGATTCTTCATGTGACTCCACACCGCCTCTGAGAAGGTATATAGTTGGATCCATAATCACGATATCATCATATACCCTGAAAAAGTATAGGATGGCCCTGGCAACGTGAGGAGAAATGTTGTATCATTGCTAGGCTCATGGTAATGGTTGTCGGTTACAGAAACTCTCCACAAGTAAAGTATATTATTTTCATGTTGCTTTCATTGTATATTTTATTGTAAAGCTTAAATGGTTTTCGCTTCATGTTCATGTATTGATTCAGTTGAGTTGTTTTCAATCATTCAGTTCAGTTATTTGTTTACTCAGCTATATTACATACTCATACATTCCATCTACTGATGTCATTCGACCTGCATCCTTTTATGATGCCGATATAGGTGTTCATGATTATCAACAGGTGCTTCGTTGAGATCATTCTACACTGCAGTTAGCTTTGGTGATCCTCCTTGTAATCCAGAGGACTTCACAGTTACTTTCCAGTTAGTAGTTTTGAGGTGTCGTGGATTTTGTTCTGGCATCCTTCCTTAATAGTAGAGGCTTCATAGATAGACAATTTTGATGAGTCTTTCAGTTTTAGATATTTTATTTAAAACTTATGTTTCATACTCAGTATATTCAGCAAAATTTTGAGATTCAGTAAACTATTTTTAAACGTTTCTTTCAATTTAATGCTTATGTATGCTTGAGTTGGTCTTCCGCTTGTAGTCAGCCAGAATGAGGGTTCACTTGGGGACCAGCAATGGTTCTTGAGTGATGGCCACGTCTAGGGTGTAGGCTCAGGTCATGACATTGACCGAGCAAAAAAAAATTATTTTATTATATAATGAGAGAAAAATATAAGAATACTAAACACGAAAGGAAGAAAATAATTTGGAAAATCGAATTTAGAAAGTATTATTTCAGTTCTCTTCAAATGTATCTTTCACAAGGGTGAAGAATACACTTTTATTGGATGTACAGTTCATCCGCTTATAACATTTAAAAAATGTGTTAGTAATATATTTAAGAAATACATTAAATAGATACATGTAAGTTAGGGAGTTAATTGAATGAAATATCCACAATTGACCGAATTCATAACACTTTTCCTTGGATGTTTATAGATAATGTGCCTCGTCAAATCTTACTAGGAAAAATCCTAGTGAAGAAAAAAAGTACACATATCTTGTAATGCGCCTTGAGTATTGCCTCATTAAACACCTTATCAGGAAAATCCAATAGGAAAAAACCTTGATGAAGGGAAAAAGAGTACTTTGCGTATTTTACTCCTCTTGATGAAAACTTTATTTGATATCTCGAAGACGACAATTCCAGTCTTATATCTTAGCTTCTCAAATATTGACATTGACAATGTCTTAGTGAACAAAACTGAAATATTATCACTCGAATGAATCTGTTGAACATCTACCTTACTATTTTGTTGAAGATCATGTGTGAAAAAGAGCTTAGGTGATATACGTTTTGTTTGGTCTCCTTTGATATAGCCTTTCTTCAATTGAGATATGCAAGAATCATTATTTTTATATAATATTATTGGAATCTTTGTTTACACAGAAAAACCACATAATTGCAAAATATGTTGAGTCATTGATCTCAACCATACACACTTTTGATTGACTTTATGAATGACTATTATTTCTGCATGATTTGAAGAAAGGGACAACTATTGTTTACTTCATTGATAATCATGATGTAGTTGTACCTACACATGTGAATAGATAGCCTGTCTGAGGTTGAATTTTGTGTGGTCAGACAAATATCCTTGTCATGACCCAAAATCGGGTCATGATGACGTCCACTACAACCCACCGAGTGGACAAACCTAAACTCAAATAACAGGATGCGGAAGACACAGTTTATACAAAAGCAATAATAATAATAAGTGGAAGACTAGAATAATATAGAGAAAAAGGGTCATATCATATATATCTGTAGTACAAAATGTAGAAAATAGGCCCAAAAGTGACCAAATAATAAACTAACACAAGATATCAATCCCCCGAATCTGGTGTCACTTATACAGGAGCTACTACGAACAGAAAGCTATAAGTATATACAGAAAATCGTGTATTGACCCGTTAGATTATTTTGAGTATTAGAACTATTTTGACTCTTTCCGTAAATTCTAAATGGGAATTTTGAACTGTTCGTAACTATAATTATATACCTAGTGGGGTAATTTTAATAATTAATTTAGTTGGTGGTTAAGAAAATAGCATTAAAATGTAGAAGAAAGAAAGAGAAAATAGATGATCAGTTACGAAAACCAAGTTGCAACGAGCGCTTCAGGTGAGCAAAGTTTTTCAGCTTCCAATATAAGATTGTTTCGTATATAAATAGATTATTACTATATTGTTATGTGTTTAAGAAGAAAGAGGTGAATTGCTATTTCTTTTTGCACCCACACGAATTTGATTGGAAAAATTGAAACCAAAAGTCAATAACCAGTAATTAAAGTAATGATTGTTGAAATTGAATTGAGTTCTATATGTTGTGAATATGCATAGAGGCCATTGGTATTTTATTATAATATATTGGTCAAATAAGAAATTGGAAGGAGAGTAGCGATTTTGGTTGGGAAGTTATGGGGGGATAAGATCTGAAGGTCGTCATTGATTAATGATCAACTTCTTTTCCATTTGAGAAATTGAAATTTGGAAAGATGCTCAGGTGGTTTATACGTATGCATGGATGGTTGTTTGATTTTCTCGGTTCAAGTTATTGTATGTAAATTGATGATAATTTGGGGGTCCTCTTCTATTTTATTGTTACAATTTTTTTACAAAATCAAGTTTTGATACTGCTATTATTATATATAACTAAATATTAGGTGATCATTAGAGTTATGTTATTTGAAGGAATTAAGATTTAACCCTAAGCTTGAATTTAAGAAATATAGAATTTGACCTATTAATGAAAATCATGGTTGAAACTTGATTATAGAATTGAGCTCGTTTACCTAAATGTTATGCATATATGATAGATTGGAAACATTCAGAGGAATTGAGGAAAGAAAAACATTGGAGAATTAGCTTGCTTGACTTCAGCTCTTCGGTGGAGGTAGGTTATGATTTATTCTATGTGATAGATAGACTCTTAATAGTGATTGATAGTCATTGAGTGATATTGTGAATTTTTCTATGTACTTGGTTGTTGTGGTTTGGATAATTCATGTGTTGTTGTGATTGGTCTGTAATCCCAAGACCGCGAAATCCATAATCTTCAACTTGTTCTATTAAAGTGATGCCTCGAATAAAGAAGTCTTAATGAAATATTGTTAGGAAAGCGGAAAGAAATTATCAAGAATGACAAATGAAGTAACAATATATTTGGATCGGGTGCCACGAGTCGGCACAATATAATATGATCGGGTGTCACGTTTTGATACAGTATTATTGAATCGGTGTCATGTTCCGACACGGTATTATTGGATTGGGTGTCACGTTCTGACACGGTATTATTGGATCGGGTGTCACGTTCTGACACGGTAACATTAAAGGAAAACATATTGAATTAGCTTAATGCACTCAATCTCAAAGAACTCATTTTCCAAATGAGCGTGGTGTGGAGGCATGAGTCCTCGTATGTGTGTGTGTTTGGTATTGTGACTGATTACGTATTTGCTTCAGCGTTGTTGTCACTTGTTCATGTTGTTCGTTTCTTGCCACCTGCTAAGTGCTATAGTTGATTTCATGTTATTACTTTATGCATATTAATTTCTATTTTGAGTCGGTCGATGATGTCTACTCAGTACATGTTGCCCTGTACTGATCTCTACTTGTGTTTTCCTTCGTTTTCTTTTTGTGGAGTGCAGCGAGTGTACCAATGACTTTGACTCTCCCTCAGCTCTAGACAGTCTCCAGTATATCAGATTCCATGGTGAGCTATTCATTCAAGCTCGTATTGGATTCTCTCGGTCATGGCATGATGTCATTAGTTTTTGGACACAGACTATTTTATTCATTTATTTTGGTGTCTTGATACTCTTAGACTTAGTATTTAGAGATTAGATGTCCTTGATGTGATGACTTTCAGATTTTGGAAAATGATATTTAATAGATGTTAGTGGATTTGTCTTTCGTACATTAATAAGATTTAAGCTTCCGCATTATGATTAGTATTTCGTAAGATGAATGATAAATATAAATTGGGGTTGAATTCATCGATTCACCCACCTAGGAGGTTAAGTGTGGGTGCCACTCATGACTCGTCTTGGGTCGTGACAAACTGACTAATCCAAAATACAAAATGAGAGTCAGTACAAAAAGAAGGACAACAACAAGTCTCTGAACGTCGAGAGCTCACCATAAATCTGAGTCTATCACCGCCACGGGAGATCCAACGCTCACTGAGGGTGGCTCAAACTGGGAGCTTGTCACGATCCAGACCATAATGATTGACACCCACACTAACCCTCCGGTGGGAGAACCATTACTACAACCCAACTAACCATTAATCTACGCATTTAAAGATACGGAAGCAGATTTAAATGCAGAAATAAAGTAGAGTTCTCATAAACTCTAAAAGTCTAACAAATGATTGCGGAATTAAATGCCTAGAACCTGAAAGTCAATGTACCAAAACTCTAACAAAGAACCATAGTCTAAAGAAATGGGTACAACCCAAGCTAAACATAGGAATATCTAATGAACTAGTCTAAGTCCGAATAAGATAGACTAAACAGAAAGATAACTCAAGGCAGCCCGGAAGAACTGGCTCACCCTTGAATTCGATGACGATCACTGATATTCTATACGAGGTCTGTCAGTAGCCGCTTGAAGATGCTCTGTACTCAACAAAGAAAGAGTAAGTGCAGTATCAGTACACAACCACAGTGTACTGGTAGGATCACGCGGCTATCCCACTAAGTGCAATATAAGCAAGTCATTACAACATCATAAACATGCATACACCGAACATATACAATATCAATATCATTTCAGGATCAATGTAGAATTCCACCTTCTCAACAGTACGCATATGTATAACAAGTAATTGGTCCTCTCATGGACTCCATAACCAAACAGTTAGTGTACCGGATTGTGGCACCTGTTCCAAGTTAGTGTGTCGGATCGTGACACCCGTTCTAATATTTATGTCGGTACGTGACATCCGATCCCAGTTAGTGTGTCGGAACGTGACACCCGCTCTATTTAACATACCACAATCACAATCACAATGTACATTCTCACAATCATACAATTAAGAGGTGATTCATGACATATAGTTATTCGTTCATACTCATTTACGATTAGTGTGATCAATAATGCAACATCCGCATACATACATGCAATATAATGAAGCAAGAACAAACATATATCACACAACATGAAATCACAACCATCACCTACCTCGATCAAAGCTTGAATCCCCTAAGAAACTTGATTCTTTCCCTTCCGAATTCTTTCCGCTTGTTCTTGGTCTACAAACAATAATAATAATGCGAAGATCAATAAACAAGACCTAAATATCCGGATTATAATCAATAAAGTAACTCTAGGTCGAACCCTTGATCTCCATACCTAGTTTAGGGTTTCTTCCACCATAAATCTCAGATCAAAACCCTCCCCCATCGATAAATATTCAAGAAACTAAGTTCTACGGATCGAAAAATGGATTCTGAGAGTGAAAACCTTACCTTTAGCCTCAAAAATGATGAAAAACTGTCAAGAAAACACTTGGGTTCGTTCCTTAGCTCTCAAAGTTAAAAAATTTAGAATAAAATATTTTTGGGGTTTATTTCCGACTTTAAGTTGCGTCTGCCCTGCCACATCGGTCCTCACCCCGCTACAGCGACTCCGCCCTGGCGGCTTGCACGGAAACAAAGAGCTAAATTAAGAGTTCCAAGCCCCCAATCCACAATACACCTTTAGCTCACAACACTAAAAAAATATCTGTTCACGCTAAGACCATTTTCGGGAGTTCCACTCGCCCGAATTCGATTCCGTAAAGTCGTAAGGGTTTCTTAATATGTTAGCTATCTGCTCATATGATCAAATTCATAATTTGATCTCCCGTTTGTTACCAGATTTCTCTAGACCTTACTGACTCCGATTTCATCCAAATCTGGACTAGGTTGGGAAATTTCAAGGTACTACCAAAAAATTTTCCGGCCCAAAAATTTTTTCCGTTGGCTTTTCTATAACGACGGGAACCAGTCGTTACAATAGATACCAATTTACCCATAACTCGTCTCCGAGTGACAAACCAGGAGAAACAGGCTAAACCAAGAGTGGAGTAGTACCTGAATCGACGAACAACTGGGGATACCTGTCTCGCATGTCCTTCTTGGTCTCCTAAGTGGCTTTCTCAACCGGACGATGCTTTCATTTAACTTTCACGGACTTAATTTCTTTGGTCATCAGCTTCCGGACATCACGATCAAGAATTGCAATTGGTTCTTCCTCATACTGAAGGTCTTTGTCTAACACCACTGAGTCCCATTTTATGATGTAGTCCCCATCTCCATGATATCTCTTCAACATGGACACATGAAATACCGAATGAACTCCCGATAGGTTAGAGGGTAAAGCCAACCTATACGCCACTAGCCCTACACGGTCAAGAGCTTCAAATGGTCCAATGTATCGGGGACTAAGCTTGCCCTTCTTACCGAATCTCATCACTCCTTTCATGGGTGATACCTTAAGAAGAACGTTCTCACCAGTCTGAAATGCCATGTCTCTTACCTTATGGTCTGCATACTTCTTCTGTCTACATTGGGCTGCTAAAAGCTTAGCTTGAATACTCCTCACTTTATCTTGAGCATTCTTCACTAAATCAACCCCCAAAGGTTTCACATCTCCAGCCTCAAACCATCATATGGGTGATCTACATCCCCTCCCATACAGTGCTTCAAATGGTGCCATGTCAATGCTGGAGTGGTAACTATTATTATAAGAGAACTCGCATAAGGATAGGAACTTATCCCAATGACCCTCAAAGTCAATCACACATGCCCTCAACATGTCCTCTAACACTTGAATAGTCCTTTATAATTGTCCATCCGTCTATGGATGGAAAGTTGTACTAAAAGTGAGTTGTGTACCCAACTCCTCATGTAATTTCCTCCAAAACTTGGACATGAACTGCGTACCATGGTCTGAGATGATAGAAAGGGGCACCCCGTGCAACCTTACTATCTCCCTTACATACACCTTAGCCAATTGCTGAGCATTATAATCGGTTCTGACTGGAATAAAATGGGCTGACTTAGTCAATCTGTCAACAACTATCCAAATAGAATCATATTTAACCAATGTCTTGGGAAGACCAACCACGAAATCCATAGCTATTCTTTCCCACTTCCATTCTGGAATTGGCATTCTTTGAAGCAAACCTACATGCCTTTGGTGTTCATATTTTACTTGTTGGTAATTTTGACACTTAGCCACACACTCCGCTATATCTTTCTTCATGCCAGGCCACCAATAAATTCGCTTCAAATCTCGGTACATCTTAGTCACACCTGGATGAATGGAATACCTCGAACCATGGGTTTCTATCAATAAATTCTGAATCAAGTCGCCCACTCTAGGAACACAAATCCTTTCTTTAAAACTGAGTACACCTCCCGCATCAAGAGTGGTCTCTTATGCTTTGCCGGACACTGTTTTATTTTTGAGCTCTTTCAAATGTTCATCCTCAAACTGTTTGGCCTTGATCTCCTCAATGAACGTGGCCTTTACTTCAATGCTAGGTAACACCCCACCTTTCTCAGAGATGCCCAACTGCATGAACTTAGACTCCAAATGTTGAATTTCTTTAGCCAAAGGTCGCTTAGATACACTCAAGCAAGCTAAACTACCCATACTGACCTCTTTTCGACTTAGTGCGTCCGCCACTACATTAGCCTTACCTGGATGGTATTGGATGGTCACATCATAATCCATGAGTAACTCCATCCACCTTCGCTGTCTCAAATTTAGACCCTTTTGAGTGAACACATGTTGTAGACTGTGATGATCAGTAAACACTTCACACTTGACACTATAAAGATAATGCCGTCAGATCTTAAGAGCAAACACTACCGCTGGCAACTCTAAATCATGTGTTGGATAATTCCTCTCATGCACCTTCAACTGTTGTGATGCATAAGCTATGAAATTATTATCCTGCATCAACACCGCACCCAAGCCTGAATGTGAAGCATCACAATAAATAATAAAATCCTTACCCTCCACCGGTAGCGCTAGAATAGGTGTTGTGGTCAAAAGAGTCTTGAGCTTTTGAAAGCTCTCCCCACATTTTTCAGTCCATTCAAATGGTATCTCCTTTTTGGTCAAATTGGTCAAGTGTGTGGCAATAGAAGCAAAGTTTTTCACAAACCGACGATAGTAGCTAGCGTGCCCTACAAAACTCCTAATTTCAGTCACAAAACTTGGTCGAACCCAATTCCTAACCGCCTTAATCTTTTGGGGATCTACCATTACCCCTTCTTTTGAAACTACATGCCCCAAAAAGGAAACCGAAGTCAACCAAAATTCACACTTAGAAAATTTTGCATACGACTTTTGTTTCCCAAGAACACCCAGAACAATACGAAGATGGTGGGCATGCTCTTCCTCACTTTTCGAATAAACCAGAATGTCATCAATGAACACTATCACAAACGAATCAAGAAAGGGTTTGAATACCCCATTCATCAAACTCATGAAAGCTGCAGGCGCATTTGTCAACCCAAATGACATAACTAAGAACTCATAGTGCCCATAGCGGGTCCTAAATATCATTTTTGGTATATCCTCAGGCCTAATCTTTAACTGATGGTAACCAGACCTTAAACCAATCTTAGAGAAAACTGATGCACCCTGCAATTGGTCAAAAAGATCATCTATCTGAGGTAATGGATACTTATTTCGAATGATGACCCTATTCAATTGTCGATAGTCTATACACATTCTCATACTACAATTTTTTTTCTTAACAATAAAATTGGGGCACCCCCATGGAGAAGCACTAGGACAGATGAATCCTTTATCAATGAGCTCTTGGATTTGAGCCTTAAGCTCTCTTAATTCTGCCGGATCCATACGATATGGAGGGATGGAAATGGGACGAGTACCAGGCTCCAAATCAATGCAGAAATCTATATCTCTATCCGGAGGCATACCAGACAAATCGGTTGGGAACACTTCTCTAAATTCTGACACCACCAGAATAGACTCAATAGAGGGAGACTCAACCTCAACATCCTGAATATGAGCCAAATAAGCCAAACAATCCTGCCCCACCAGTTTCCTAGCCCTAATGGAGGATATGATTTTAGCTGGCTTAGGCTTGTACACCCCTTCCCTCTCTAATTTTTCCCTACCGGGGATCTCTAGAGTCACAGACTTATTATTAAAATTTAACACAGCATAATAGGGGGACAACCAAGTCATGCCTAAGATTATATCAAAGCCAGTCATATCCAAAATCACCAAATCACCCCAAGTCTGAAAACCCATAAACAAGATAGGACAAGCACGATAGACATGGGTGACTATGACAAACTCTCCAACGGGGGTAGAAACATGGATGGGGGTATCAAGTATATCGCAAATCATGTCAAATTCAGAGGCAAATCGCACTGACACATAAGAATAAGTAGAACTCGGATCAAATAATACATTAGCCATCCTGTCACATACAAGAATAGTACATGTGATCACTGCGTCAGACGCCTCTGCCTCGCTCTTGCCCAGAAAGGCATAACACTGAGCCCTGTCATCTTGACAGGCGATTTCCCTGCCTAGCTGAACCGTACCTCTCCCTGCATTACCATTTCTCTGACCTCCATGGCCTCGCTGATTTCTTCCTCGCCCATCTTGTGGATGCCCTCGACCATTATTACCATTTCCCATGGGTACCATTGCTCTAGTCTGCTGCTGCGCGGAATCCATCATGCGCGGGCGGGGACAATCTCTCCTCATATGCCCAGCTTCTCCAAAGTTATAACAAATGCGATCTAAAGATGGCCTGCCGCCCGGCGAAGGTGCGGCTCCCTGGCTATCATGAATCAAATTCTGAGGTGGAGTTCCTGAGTAATTACCTGTAGAAGCGGGCATAGCGGACTGAATTGGTCGGGCTGCAAGTGTTGGCCTCCCTGAACCTCTGGAGTAGGAACCCTGGAAGTTACCTGTGCTCTTAGCTTTCTTGGCCAATGCCTTAGTCTGACCGTCTCGCCTCACCCCCTCCACTTTCTTCACAAAATATGTTATCTCATTAAAACTTTTTCTTGCAGAAGTCATGTGTACAGACAATAGCCGTAACTCCGAATTCAGTCCCTTAACAAATAGACGGATCCTCTCTTCCTCAGTAGTCACCAATTGTGTAGCATATCTAGATAAAGCATGGAACTTGTCCTCATAAGCAGCCACAGACATACCACCTTGCTCCAAAGCCATGAACTCATCCTTCTTGCTATCTCTCAAAGTCCGGGGTACATACTTTTCCAAGAACAGAGCATGAAACTGGGTCCAAGTGAGTGGGGGTAAAGTTGAAGATCTGCATTCCACATAAGCTCTCCACCACTGCTTAGCCTCGCCCTGAAGTTGAAATGTCACAAACTCTACTCCATGCTGATGGACAATTCCCAACTTATGAAGCCTCTCATAACAATCTAGGATGAACTCATAGGAGTCCTCACTCTCAGAACCATGGAACACCGGCGGTTTCAATTTCAAGAACTTAGTTAACATCTCATTCTCATTACCAGTGATAACGGGACCCAACAAAGGACGAAAGAAAGCATCAGTACCTACAGTTCTACCCACCTTGGGGACAGTGATAGCAATAGGGGGGTTGGTGGGAGCTTGAGTTGCTTGCACTGCGGGAAGAACTCCAGGACCAACCAATCCTTTCAGGAACGATATTATCTGTTGAGATAACACTGGGTCTAAGGGAGGAATACCTGTAGTCTTAGCCTGCACCACTTCCTCTTGTCCAACATCCTCATCATTCTCAACTTCCACATTCTCCTCTATCTCTTCGTGATGCGCATGAGGATTCTCATTTCTGGGAGTATCCTCAACCGGAGCTCCACCCCTAGCGGGCACTACCCTTTCACAGTCTCTACCCCTTGCTCTTCCTCTACCCCTGCCTCGACCGCGACCTCTTGCTGCGGACTCCTCAACCAGCTCATTGACGAGAGCTACGGGCCTGACACCGTTGAAGCGAGTGATAACCATCTGCTGTCAGAAGAGTGAAGGAGGTTAGATACCAATTTGAATCGCCAGATACCAATTGGACCCAAGTTATAGCACGAAAGGAGTCAAGAGAAAACAGAAAGATTTCCTAAAGTCCTATAGCCTCTCGAAGAAAAGTACAGATGTCTTCGTACCGTTCTGCAAGACTCTACTAGACTCGTTTTGGTACATCGAGATCAACGAACCTAGGGCTCTGATACCAACTTTGTCACGACCCAGACCATCGTGATTGACACCCACACTAATCCTCCGGTGGGAGAACCATTACTACAACCCAACTAACCATTAATCTACGCATTTAAAGATACGGAAGCAGGTTTAAATGAAGAAATAAAGTAGAGTTCCCATAAACTCTAAAAGTCTAACAAACGATTGCGGAATTAAATGCCTAGAACCTGAAAGTCAATGTACCAAAACTCTAACAAAGAACCATAGTCTAAAGAAATGGGTACAACCCAAGCTAAACATAGGAATATCTAATGAACTAGTCAAAGTCCGAATAAGATGGACTAAACAGAAAGAGAACTCAAGGCAGACCGGAAGAACTGGCTCACCCTTAAATTCGATAACAATCACTGATCTTCTAAACGAGGTCTGTCAGTAGCCGCTTGAAGATGCCCTATACTCAACAAAGAAAGAGCAAGTGCAGTATCAGTACACAACCACAGTGTACTGGTAGGATCACGCGGCTATCCCACTAAGTGTAATATAAGCAAGTCATTACAACATCATAAAC
This sequence comes from Solanum etuberosum, assembly GCA_029582245.1. Taxonomy (NCBI): domain Eukaryota; kingdom Viridiplantae; phylum Streptophyta; class Magnoliopsida; order Solanales; family Solanaceae; genus Solanum; species Solanum etuberosum. The sequence continues at coordinate 27,523 of JAJONR010002258.1, read as the reverse complement.
ATGCATACACCGAACATATACAATATCAATATCATTTCAGGATCAATGTACAATTCCACCTTCTCAACAATATGCATATGTATAACAAGTCATTGGTCCTCTAATGGAACCCATACCCAAACAGTTAGTGTACCGGATCGTGGCACCCATTCCAAGTTAGTGTGTCAGATCGTGACACTCGTTCCAATATTTAAGTCGGTACCTGACATACGATCCCAGTTAGTGTGTCGAAACGTGACACCCGCTCTATTTAACATACCACAATCACAATCACAATGTACATTCTCACAATCATACAATTAAGAGGTGATTCATGACATATAGTTATTCGTTCATACTCATTTACGATTAGTGTGATCAATAATGCAACATCCGCATACATACATGCAATATAATGAAGCAAGAACAAACATATATCACACAACATGAAATCACAACCATCACCTACCTCGAACAAAGCTTGAATCCCCTAAGAAACTTGATTCTTCCCCTTCCGGATACTTTTCGCTTGTGTTTGGTCTACAAACAATAATAATACTGCAAGGATCAATAAACAAGACCTAAATACCCGGATTATAATCAATAAAGTAACCCTAGGTCGAACTGTTGATCCCCATACCAGTTTAGGGTTTCTTCCACCATAAATCTCAGATCAAAACCTTCCCTCATCGATAATTACCCAAGAAACTAAGTTCTACGGATCGAAAAATGGATTCGGGGAGTGAAAACCTTACCTTTAGCCTCATGAATAGTGAAAAACTGTCAAGAAAATACATGGGTTCGTTCCTTAGCTCTCAAAGTCGAAAATTGCAGAATAAAATATTTTTGGGATTTATTTCCGACTTTAAGCCGCGTCTGCCCCGCCACAACGGTCCTCACTCCGCTATAGCGGCCCCGCCCTAGCGGGAAAATCCCGCCTTGTTGTCTTGCACGAAAACAGAGAGCTAAATTAAGTGTTCCAAACCCCCAATTCACAACACACCTTCACCCCACGACACTCAGAAAATACCTGTTCACGCTAAGACCATTTTCAGGAGTCCCTCTGGCCCGAATTCGATTCCGTAAAGTCGTACGGGTTCCTTAACGTCTTAGCTATCTGCTCAGAATTTGATCTCTCCGTTTGTTACCAGATTTTTCTAGACCTTACTGACTCCGATTTCATCCAAATCTGGACTAGGTTGGAAAATTTCAAGGTACTACCAAAAAATTTTCCCGTTGGCTTTTCTTTAACGATGGGAACCGGTCGTTACAGAGCTACATCAGAAAATACTATCACAATCAAATCATGCCATACACACAGATCCGGGTAGGATACCCGTCACACCACGAGAGTACTAACCTGAAACTCCTGCCAATCAAAGCTTACGGCCTCAGGCCCAACAGTTTAATAGACAATCAAAAATCACAACTCAAGGATCCACACCACCTTATATCTATATTGTTTTTCTTTCTTTCTTTCTAAAATTGGATAACTCCTTTCTAAATGGTTATAAGAACAATTTTAGCGTATTAATTAATATTTTTTTCTTTAATCTTTGAAAATTTCCAAACATGTCACATTGAAATTTTCTAAAAAAAAATTATCACCATAATTTTTTTTAAATAATTAAATCAAATGTTTATATTAAAACAAGTAGTAGTGAATCGAGTTTAATCGATCCCAATACCTTCGACATGAAATAAAGCTCTCTGTATATATATAACTCCAGACTTTGCAGCAAAATGCGAGTACCATTTATTTTTTCTTCCGAATTTTCAATTTTCTACCTCTTAGTTCCAATTATTGGGAAACCCCAAGTTAATTTTTTTTGTTGGTTTAAGATATTTTGATCCTTACAATTTCAGCGCATTCTTAATCCAATTACACTTGTTAACATTATTGTGTTGATTTATTTTCGGTCGAAAAAAGATGGAAAATATTGCTAGGAATTTCTTTTTAGGATGAAAAACGGACAATGAATTGTTGGGACACGTTGCTACAACCGTCTACGAAAACATCTCCCGTCCCAAAATATTTGTCATATTTTATTTTTTTAAAATCAATTTGATTAATTTTTGGAGTTAAATAACTTTAAATTAAAATTTATATTCAAAACTGTATATAAAAGTACTAGAATTTTAATTTTTCTCATCTCAATATGATTTTAAAAAAAAATTATATCTTAGAATACTAGTTAAAGTTCATGTAGTTTAATATTAAAAAACGAAACTTGACAAAGTGTTGACAAATATTATGAGATGGAGAAAATATTTAACTTGAATTCACTTGGAATTTTGGGGTGGATGTTTACCAATTTTCGAAGTCTTGACTTGAACAATGAATTTAATTAAACAAAAAAGGCATAAAAAAAAGAGAATTGGTCGTATAAAAAAGGAAATAACAAACTGATCCAACAAAATTTTCGCATACGTACTACAAATAAGGAAAATAAAATAGAAAACTAAATTGGTATCAATCTGTATACCAAAAGATTTTGGATTCGAGTCTCCTTGGACACGGAGGGACGCGAATTCAGATTTAGTCGGGCTCCAATGTGGGTACCGAAATCAAAAAAATATTTAGTTAAAAAATAGATGTAATCCATTAAATAACAATTGAAATATTTGATAATTTAATTCTAGAAATTAAAGTAACTAAAATAAATGTACTACTAATTACCACTAGAAAAATTTCTTATTCTCATATATATGAGGATCAGGCGTATCAAAGTAATCCAATTCTTCATCAGTCAAGGCTTTAAACGGTTCATCTGATGATGGTAGCTGCCAAATTTTTGCAACATATAACCATCCATCATGATCTCTCGACGAATTTGAGACACAATCAGGAACTACATTCTCGATTGTTATAGGAATATCTTGATGATTTTTACATAAACTGACTTTTTTTGTAATGAAACACACAACAGAGTCTTCATGTCTGATTTCTCCTTGTTCTCTTAATAGATTTATTGTAGTTTTATCAAGACAATATTCTTTCACAATCCAGTATACATTTTCTTTATCTTCACTGCTACTTTCTTCATCAAAACGAAAAGTTTTCTTATACCATATTTGTGATCTTTCCTTGTCCAAAATTTCTTTACTGTTGTCTCGTTCTTTCTATTTGCGACCTCCAACAATTGATCTGTTGAAGTTTTTACCCTTGATCGTTTTTCTCTTTAACTGAGTAAAGAAATAGTTTACATGATCATTACCTGAATTTTGGAATAATTCAGCTGTCTCTTTGTTACCGTATAAGTCTATAGACGGAATATCATGATATTCGATAGACATTCCACGAATGAATTTCGTTAAACACCTTATCAGATCTTCATCTTTATATTTCATCCCTATAAGTTGAAAATAATGTGAACTCCATCTTAAAAAGATACAAAAACAAAGAAAAAGATGGAGAAATATTTTAAAGCAAGAAAATATATATAGAGTATATTTCCTAATTTGTGTAGGAAACTAATTGTAGTTGTAAAAATAAATTTGAAAAAATTAACCTTATTAATTGGAGTTGTAATTTATTTTGGTAAACTTAACCTTATTCAAATAGGAAACTAATTGGAGTCATAATTTTATTTTTAAATACTATTTTATAAGATAATAATTAATTTAGGATCTATAATTTAAAAATTTAACTGATTCAATGATACAAACTTACTGATAAATCAGTCAAATTGATATTTTAGATTATCTTAGATTCATATTTAACGTAATAACGTACCTATCCATTCAAAAATCTTTGAATAAGCCTCTAAACTAGAAACTCCAAACTTTGCAGCAAAATGCAAGTACCGTTTATTTTTTCTTCCGAATTTTCAATTTTCCACCCCTTAGTTACAATTATTGGGAAACCCCAAGTTAAATTTTATTGTTGGTTTAGTATATTTGGATCCTTACAATTTCAGCGCATTCTTAATCCAATTACACTTGTTAACATAATTGTGTAGATTTATTTTCGGTCCGAAAAAGATGAAAAATATTACTAGGATTTTCCTTTTAGGATGAAAAACGGACAATGATTTGTTGGGAAACAATGTCGAAAAATAATAATTGTTGGGACGAGTTGCTACAACAATCTAAGAAAATATCTCCCGTCCTAAAATATTTGCCATATTTTATTTTTTAAAAGTTAATTTGATCAATATTTGGAGTTAAATAACTTTAAATTAAAATTTATATTCAAAACTATATAAAAGTACTAGAACTGTAATTTTTCTCATCTCAATATGATTTTTTTTTTAAATGATATCTTAGAATACTAGTTAAAGTTCATGTATTTAATATTCGAAAAACGAAACTTGACAAAGTGTTGATAAATATTTTGAGATGGAGAAAATATTTAATTTGAATGCACTTGGAAATTGGAATTTTTGGGTGGACGTTTACCAATTTTCGAAGACTTGACTTGAACAATGAATTTAATTAAACAAAAAATTCATAAAACAAAAAAAAAAGAAGAGAATTGGTCGTATAAAAAAAAGAAAAACAAACCGAGCCAGCAAATTTTTCGCGTACATATATACTGCAAATAAGAAAAATAAAATAGAAAACTAAACTGGTATAAATCTGTATACCAAAATGTTTCGGATTCGAGTCTCCTTGGATACGGAAGGAGCGTTTTACTTTTTGACGCGAATTCAGATTTAGTCGGGCTCCAATGTGGATATCGAAACAAAAAAATATTTAGTTAAAAAATAGATGTAATCCATTAAATAACAATAGAAATATTTGATAATATAATTCTACAAACTAAAGTAACTAAAATAAATGTACTACTAATTAGCACTGTATGCATGTGGATATTCAGGATCAGGCGTATCAAAGTAATCAAATTCATCAGTCAAGACTTTAAACGGTTCATCCAATGATGGTAGCTGCGAAATTTTTGCACCATATAACCATCCATCGTGATCTCTCGATGAATTTGATACAGGAACTATATTCTCAGTTGTTATAGGAATATATTGATGATTTTTACATAAACTAACTTTCTTTGTAATGAAACACACAACAGAGTCTTCATGTCTGATTTCGCCGTGTTCTCTTAATACATCCATTGTAGTTTTATCAAGACAATATTCTTTCACAATTCAGTATACACTTTCTTTATCTTCACTGCTACTTTCTTCATCAAAACGAAAAGTTTTCTTGTACCCAATTCGTGATCTTTCCTTATCCAAAATTTCCTTACTATTGTCTCGTCCTTTCCATTTGCGACCTCCAACAATTGATCTGTTGAAGTTTTTACCCTTGATGGTTTTTCTCTTCAATTGAGTAAAGAAATAGTTTACATGATCATTACCTGAATTTTGGAATAATTCAGCTGGCTCTTTGTTACCGTATAAGTCTATATACGGAATATCATGGTATTCGATAGGCATTCCATGAATAAATTTCGTTAAACACCTTATCATATCTTCATCCGTATATTTCATCCCTATAAGTTGAAAATAATGTGAACTCCAACTTAAAAAGATACAAAAACAAAGAAAAAGATGGAGAAATATTTTAAAGCAAGACAATATATATAGAGAGTATATTTCCTAATTTGTGTAGGAAACTAATTGTAGTTGTAAAAATAAATTTGAAAAAGTTAACATTATTAATTGGAGTTGTAATTTATTTTGTAAAACTTAACCTTATTCAAATAGGAAACTAATTGGAGTTATAATTTTATTTTTGGAAAACTCCACCTTATTCGAATAGGAAACTTATTAAATTTTCGTTTACTACTTCTAGTCGAGTTAGTATCGAAAGGGTGAAGATTCTGTTTCTTTCTGAATCTTAGATCATTTCAGCTTTTGTTTTCTTTCAATCTGCTGTGTATTTCCTAACAAATCTCCTCTATGTTCATTTTTTGTTTTTGTTTTTTGAGCTTGTAGTTTGATAGTAGATAATGTGTAATTGACCGGTATAAGGTTATTTGGTTCTTTCTCTCTGTCGTTCTGCTCCTTGTTAAGATTAGGTATGACCGAAGTAGTGCCAACTGCTTCATTCAACGCGATTCCTAAGAGTTTTTGTATAATATGTGTGCTAAAATATGATAGTATATTACTGCATCTATTGCTTACTGTTTTCTTTTCATAACTCTTCAGTTAACTAATTGTTGATACATTAAATACCCATTAAGTTGTAAAAAGTTTGAATTCTTGTTTTCCATTAAAATTAGGAGTTGCATTTATGAGCTTTCTTTCTTCTTCAGCATAGTGTTTCTATTTGCCATGTGAATTTAATTATTGAATATGTGATTTATGTTGGTCACAATTTTAAGTAGCTACTGGTTTGTCACATTTAATTAGTTAAATTTTGTGTTAAGTAAATGATTAAGCCTTGTCCTGTTTCTACTATCTTAATTATGTAGAATAATCATTCGCTTTATTTTCATTTCATTATCTGGGTAATAATGAACATGCCGGAAACTATTGTTTGGTACTCGAGTTTGTCTCACTTGTCCTACTGGAAAGAACTATTTAATTACCATAGAGTTTTCCTTCTTTTGTTCTTATGGAAATTTAGCATTTATTTGAAGTGGGATTCTTAATGACACTTTGAATGGTTGCTAATCGTTTTATTTTTGTCGCATGTGATACCATCCGATTTTATTTTGGACTCCTCTCTTGCACCCCATCGAGTTGAGTTTCTTCGGGTCAGCCTCTTCGTAGTTCGAGTCAAGGGAACCGGCGGACAGGGGTTAAGGATTGATTTTAGGCCTAGGAAAGCCTAAAAATGGGTTGTATATTTTCTGCATACCTGATGTATACACTGATATAAATAGCGAGAAATACTCGCTATACAGGTAGAAATGTGAAATACAGGGCGGAGGAGAAATACAGGTGTTCAGAAGCAAGATATACATGGAAAGAGCTGATATACGTGCTGATATACAGCTAATGTATACAAAGACGGGAATTGGGTAAAAGCCCAAAACTGGAGCGAAATTGGCCCAATTTCATTATCTCTTTTGCTCTTCTATTGTTTTGATTATGTTTTGACTAATTTAACTTTTTTACTCCAACTTGAAATATTTTAATTAGCTTAGTAAAAATTTCCCAAAAGATGAACTATTTCTTTGTGTTGTTTTATTTTTAACAAATTTCACTTTATCAACTTGTGTGTCCTTTATTTACTTATTCAATTTATTTTTTTAGTCAAAACTTCCATTTGTCTTTAATTAGTTTAAAATGATTTCTTGATTTATCGACTAAATCGGTTTAAATTATTATGTTTAAAATAATTCAAATAAATTTTAATTAATCTAGTTTTGTTAAAATTCTAATCACTTGTAATCTAATTCAAATGTTTTCATTTTAGGTCCCTTTCTCTAAAAAATAAAATAAAATAGAATATGTCCTTTATTTAATTATTTTCTCAAAGTTAATCAAATATTGTGAATTATTTATTAGTCAAAAAGTATTTTAGTCAAATTATAGGATAACCGTGTTTTAGCGGGCACTTCAAATGCTTTAAAAACCTTCTTGAAGTGTAAATAAGAATCTCTTACCCATTTTCTCTAAATTTATAAAGATTTAATCTGTTAGAATATTTTAAATTAAATTTTCTTAATTTCTTTAAAAAATTAAATGAAGACTCTTTCTAAGTATTTTTTCTAACATTTTAAAAAATGATTTTTTAAAAGATAATAAAATTACGACATAACAATAATTATCTTAACTTTTAAGCTTCACCATAGCCATAAAAGGGATACTGAATCCATCATTGTTAATAGTAGCTATTGAACTACATTCTCGGTTGTTATATCTTTATGATTTTTAAATCGTTTGAAATTGAGGAGGCTCGATAATTAATCTATATTGTTGAGGTCAAAAATTGGATGTCAACAGTTCCAAAATATTTGTATTCAAAACTATATAAAAGTATTAGAATTGTAATTTTTCTCATCTCAATATCATTTTAAGTCATGTAGTTAATATTCGAAACACGAAACTTGACAAAGTGTTGACAAATATTATTTTGAGATGGAGAAAATATTTAATTTGACTGCGCTAGAACAAATGAAGAGTTAGGCATGAAATATAAGTACGCTTGACATTACCCACCTAAGAAAATTACCCAACAATAAAGAAAAGGTAACAAGAGATGAACCAAATTATACATGAAGCTACTGCTTTGAGGAGATCAAAATTAGATCTAACCAGTATATTCATGCTCAAACAATATACAAATAAATGTGCTATGCTACTATCTTAAATAGTCAATAAAACCTACAAAAAAGCTAAACCAAATTTTAAGGTCATAGCCTACTAGAACAAACGAATCACAGTATCTAAATGTTTATCACAAATTCAACAATCTTTAAATAGACATTTGATATGCATACTAAATTTACTTAAGAAAATAACAACAATCTTGTAAACAAATAAGAGGCAACTGAGACTCCACTCTTCTTTGGAGTTAACTCGACTAGAAGATAGGACTTGATCGAAGCGGGGCATGTTGGACAGCGAAATAATGAACCCCAAGCAACAACAGACCATAAAGGGATGTTTAAAACAACAAGATTGTAACCTCAAGTTGAGGACCCAAAGCTTGACTGAAATTAAAACAAAATTCTGCCAAACTGAACATAGACGACTAACTTATGTAAATACGAGAATCGGAGACAGCCATGAAGGAGTATCATAATAGGCAATTGCTTTAAAGGACTTTAGAATAGATAAAATAATAGACAAGCCATTCAAAGTTAACGTAAGAAAAGAGGAAATAAGGCTGCTGAGCTGAGACAATAAAAATAAAACTTATAATATCACACACAACTTTAGCATATCAGTTGACCCTCAAGACTCCATGGCCATACGAACAACAACAAACCAAATGAAAACATCTAATGCTGGACAACAATATAAACAAGAGATAAACTAGGCTCGACCATATCCAAATAGACATATTCGAGAAGACAGGTTAACGACCATAAACAAAGTTCACACCTAGTAATCTTATTAGAATAAAAAGGACAGTCAACACAGAAACGAATACTCATGCATCAACTTTTAAATCATTTTATAGTTTGTATCAATCGAAAATGCCTAAAATAGATTCTGGAACATGAATAACTAATAAATCGATTCAAAAACATAGTGAGCAGGTGACAAGAGTAGAAAAATAAGACAGCCTAGGTGATGAAAATCGAAATCACCTATAAAAGATAATTTCAAACTTCATGACTGAACCACAACTCTCACAGCCTACCAGACGAGATTAACAGTGAAACAAGGAGAAAATAGGAAGAAACCGACTCAATGCCATACGGAATCACTAAGCTTCGAGCAAAACAAAACCACACAACAACATCACCGATTATTATACCCTCCTCACATCAGCCGAGCAGCATGATCACAACATCAAACCATAAAACTAAGGGACTGTTATTTCACGAAAAAAAAGAAACCAAAGGAGTGTTACCTATTCAGGTGCAGTGAACTGAGACCAAATGAGCAAGACAGAGCGGCGACTTCTCACACAAAGTTAGTCTCGAACAGCTAGCCAAGAAATTCAAAACCAGCTACGAACAGAGACCTTCTCGGATCTTAGGATTAGAGAATCATTTGAAATTTTTCTTAAGTATAAAATTGATTGTTCAATGAAAATCCAAACTCAAAAAAAAAAACTTACCCGCATAAAGGGCTATTTATAGGGAAGATGGAGCAATTTTGGGGGGGAAATCCGTTGGAAAATTTCAAGAAAATTTGAATTTTCTTTCCTCTTTTCCAAGGCCAACAGTGAAAGGGATGGATAGGGAGTTCTGAAAAAGGGGGAAAAGGGCACGGCTGATGGGATGGAATTGGCGGGATTTCTGGGCGTTGATGGACTGTTCTCGTCTGGGTTTCGTCGTTACAATTTTGCTAATTTCTCGCTGGGTTTTGTCCTGGTCGCGTGAAGAAGAGGCGTATAGGGGTCGTCGGGCATGGCTATGCGTTGCCAGCGTACTGGTTAGTATCTGGGTTTCTTTGATTTGGCGTCGCTGTTCTGAGGAAGACGAGCGTACTGGGTCGAGTTATTTGGTGGTACGCGTATGTGTAACATTTTTTCTTTGGCTCCATCACTTTGAATATATTTATAATATATTACAAAAAACAATTTATTATTCACATGTAATATAAGTTTTATTGATATATAATATATTTATCACACATTTCAATACATTTATAATATAATTTGTTAATTTCTTACCAAACAAGCATAATATATTTTAAAAAATAATTATAATACATATATATTGCATACATAATTCACTTTTAACACATATTGCAGATTTAACCTAATATTGTTATTTTTGCTATAAGTGGTAATAAATAAAAAGTATTGCTAAAATCCGTAATTATTTATTAAAAGAAACTCATCCAAGTAATTTTTCCAAATATGAATTGGGTCGGCTGGGCTGAATTAGGAGCCCAAATTTGGCTTGAAAAATGAGTTGAAGGTAGGGTAGGGAAGGGGTTAGATTTGTAATTAAGAAAAGGGCCAAAGGATTGCAAACTTAAGTTGAAAAGTTAGTCAAATTGAGTTTAATTAACAAATTTGACTAAACTTAAATAAGACGAATTAATATTAATTAATTAACAAACTTCTTTAATCTTTACAAAATAAAATAATTAACTGTATCACCTCGGTATTTGAGAGAAGTTCAAGAAGAGGAGAAAAGAGGATTTTCGTTGCTGATTTTGTCAAGGGTTTGATCCCTAAGAGGTATGTGAGTTCACATAGCGTTGAGTTCGTTCACCCACGCACCAATCATGATTATTTCAGCGTAATTTCGTTCTTGAAAGTAAAGGATTTGAGTTCTTGAAGAGTTTCATTGAAGTTTCTTTAAAAAATCTTGATTGTTGAGGTTTGATGAGTTCTTGAGATACTCGTAAGAGTTTTTAGGTTGTTTTTAGAAGATTTCTGTGTACTATTGTTGGGTATTCGAATCTAAGTGATTGGGGAAGAAACCATTCGATTCTAGACGAATTAGGGTCGAAAAACGAGTAAGAAAATTCGTCGGGTTTTCTGGGCAGGGGGCTGGCACACCGCGCCACTCAGTGCGCCAAGAAGAGGAGTATGTAGGTTGGCCTCTGGGCGCCACGCCACTCAGTGCGCCCCAACCTCCCTTCTGTAGTTCAAGGTCTGGCGCCCTGCGCCACTCAATACGCCAGGGTCGCCAGGTCATTTACCCTTTCCCACTTCTTTCAGTTTGAGTTCCCTCGAATCGTACCTATGTTTTCTAGTTGATTTATGCACTCTAAGGTACGTGTAAACATTATGAGATCATCCATAACATGAGATCATAACCCTTGAATCCATAATTCAAATTCAAGGTAGAGCTAAGAGTCAAGTCTAGCGAGTTCTTGGATTCTTTTCAAAAGTCTTTTACAATTGTTTTAAACTTGTTTTAAGACTTAAGCATTGAGTTTGAGGAAGATTAAATGTAACACCTCGCTATTTTAAAGAACAAGAATCAGAAAGAAACCGTTTTTGGAAATAATCAAATTTTGAAATTTTGACAAAGTTAAGCTAAGTATGAGTTTTGGGTCAACTTCAAAAGACCATAACTCCTAGCTCAGGGTGAATTAGGTGTGCTACAAGATACCGTAGGAAAGATCTTTGAATTATCTTTCCAATGCAACCGAGTTTGCTCAATTTCGAGTTCGTAAGGGAGATATGCTCATTTGAAGTCGGGCTGTCTAGATAAGGAAAGTCAAAACTGGATTTTTAAAGGGTACTTTGGTCTTTTCACTACCCAATTAATTAAATTCGTTTTTGGTAATTAAATGGGGTCTAAACTGATTGGGTTCAGTTTACGCTTCATAAAAATAAGTTAGGGTTTTGAGAGAAGAGAAAAGAAGAGGAGAAAAGAGGAGAAGAAGCTTAGAATCGTCGCGTTCTTGAAGATTTGCTTGTGGATTTCGCCAAGGGTTGATCCCTACGAGGTATGTGAGATTACACAGAGTTGGGTTCGTTCACCCACGCGCCAATCATGATTTAATTCAGTGAAATTATATTCTTGAAAGTATAGAAATTGAGTTCTTGATGGATTTTGTTGAAGTTTCTATTGGGTTCTTGATTGTTGAAGTTGTTGAGAAGTTCTTGAGTTAAATTCATGAAATTAGATGTCATTTTGAGTGTATTCTTGCATATTTTGATTATGTATTCGAATCTAAGTGTTTGGGGAAAAACCAATTGAATCTAGAGGGTTTAGAGTTGAAAAACGACTAAGAGAATTCGTCAAAATTTGGGGAAAAGGGGTGGGGCGCCGCGCCACTCAGAGCGCCCCACATCAGGCACTGAAGTTTGGCCTTTGGGGTGCCGCGCTAGCTTGTGCACCCCAAGCCAATGTCTGTAGTTTTGGGTCTGGCACCCCGCGCCACTCATAGCGCCAGGGTTGCCAGGTCCCCTACCCTTTCCCACTTCTTTCCGTTCGAGTTCCCTTGAAATGTACCTATATTTTCTAGTTGATTTCTACACTCTAAGGTACGTCTAAACATCATGAAATCATCCATAACATGAGATCATGAGCCTTGAATCCATAATTCAATTCAAGGAAAGTTGAGAGTCAATTCAAGAGGAGTTCTTAGAGTCTTTCAAAAGTCTTTTACAAATGTTTTAACTTTGTTTTAAGACTTGAGTAGAGAGTAAAGATCGAAGTTCATTTCTTCAAAAGAGTATATAGGGACTATGTATTCCCAAAGAGTAAATGTTTTCACATTTAAACAAGAAATGAAATACCAATTTCCAATAGAGCCTTTGAGCTAGTTTTTCAGTCAAGAGTAAATACTTTCATAATTAAGCAAGAGAGGAAACTTTGATTTCCAAGAGAGCCTTTGAGCTAAGTTTTGGAGCAATTATCTCAAACCACATAAACAAGTTATGTTTTTAAACATATGAGCTAGTATATTTTGGGAGTAGTATTGAGCACCGATATGGAGGAGAGTTCAGACAACTCACAGCCCCCATAAACAATGTAGCCATCATGGGTTGAAAAGGGTCATACTTTTTAGATGATTCCTTAGTGCTTTTTAGCATAGACTAGTGGATCCACTTAGTAGTTAGGTTCTATACCCCTGGCAAGGTATAGGATGACCCTGGCAGCGTGAGGCAAAACGCTATATCATCACATAGCTCTTAAGTGATGGTTGTCGGTTAAAGAAACTCCTACATAAGTATTTTTGTATTCTTATATACACACAGAGTTTATAAAGTATCTTTGCATACATACATAGTTACTTTTATATTTCTAAATACATAGAGTTTTTATCCATGTTTTAAAAGCTTTTTTGTGTATTGCATTTATATTATTGCTTTATATTGAAATGAGTTAAGTTGAGTTGAGTTGAGCCAGGTATGTTCTTTCAGTTCCTTTCAAGCTTATGTCTTGTTTTAGAATTACCCTCACATGCTCGTACATTTAATGTACTGATGCCATTTGGCCTGCATCGTTGTTATAATGCAGATACAGGTAACCAGGATCAGCACCCAGTGCTTCGTTGATCCTGTTGAGCATTCAGAGTCTTGTGGTGAGCCTCCTTGCTTTCCAGAGAATCCTTTTTATTGCTTTATCAGTTAGTTCATTAGGATGTCGTGGGTCCTATCCCGACATCCATCTCATTTGTTAGAGGCTTCATAGACAGTTAGTTGATGCTAGTTCTTGAGTCTTTCCATTTCAGTTATGCTTGAGACCTGAGTTGCCACTTTGGCCAGTGAATGTTTAATTATAATTCATTCTCAGTTACCTTTGAGTTTTCAGTTTACTTTAAGTACATTTATGATTGAGTAAAGTCTTCCGCTAATAGTTAAGCTAGGCCAAGGGTTCTCTAGGAGCCAGCAATGGTTCTCGAGTGCCAGTCCTGCCTAGGGTGTAGGCTCGGAGCATGACAAACTTGGTATCAGAGCACAGAGTTCAAGAGTCCTAAGGAGTCTATGAAGTCGTGTCTGTAGAGTCCTAGTTATCGGTGTGAAGCACACCACATCTATAATTAGGAGGCTGCAACATTTTAGGAACTATCTCACTTCTTTCATACTCATTTTATGTGATAGAGTGTATCTCTATAAAAGTTTATTTTTAACTCATGCTAGCGCGTGTCTTTCAGATCATGCCTCCATGAAGAGCTGTACGAGGTCGTCTGGCTAGGAGGAATGTTGAACCACAGGATCAAGGGGTACCAAATGCACCAGAAGTGCAACCCCAAAGAGAGGTCACCAATGCTGAGTTCCGTGAAGCCATCCGGATGTTGAGCCAAGTTGTGACCAACCACGCTGGGCAACAGAGAGAAAATCGACAGGAAGTGGCTGATACTTCAAGGATCCGTGAGTTTTTAAGGATGAATCCTCCAAGCTTCACAGGTTCAAGTGTCACTGAGGACCCGAAAAACTTTGTTGAGGAGCTTCAGAAGGTTTTTGAGATTATGCATGTTGCTGATGCTGAGAGGGTGGAACTAGCTGCATACTAAATGAAAGGTGTCGCTAGAATCTGGTTTGATCAGTGGAAAAAGAATAGGTATGAAGGTGCACCACCGGTGAGTTGGGCTTTGTTTGAGGAGGCCTTCTTGGGGCGTTTCTTTCCTGGTGAACTGAGAGAAGCCAAGGTACGAGAATTCCTTACTCTTAAGCAGGAATCTATGAGTGTTCATGAATATAGTCTGAAGTTCACACAACTTTCCCACTATGCTCCGGAGATGGATGCTGACATGAGGAGCAGGATGAGTTTATTCGTTGCTGGGTTGTCTCGTCTGTCAAGAAAGGAAGGCAAGGCAGCTATGCTGATAGGGGATATGGACATAGCAAGGCTAATGATCCATGTGCAACTGGTTGAGGAGGACAAGCTGAGGGATAGAGAAGAGTTTAAGAATAAGAGGGCTAAGACATCAGGGAATGAGTCCGGGCAGTAAAAGAGTAATGCGAACCGGTCTTCCTCCCAACAGAAACAAAAGGAACCTGCTCCGTCATCTGCTAGTGCACCTGCACAAAGGAACAAAGGTGAGTACAATAGTCAGAATTCCCAGAATTTCAAAGCTAGACCTGCACATTCTCAAGGCAGTGTTGCACAAGGAGGTAATGGGACTCCTGCATGTGCTAAGTGTGGTAAGAACCACTCAGGGGTGTGTCGTGATGACTCCACTGGTTGCTTTAAGTGTGGTCAGAACGGTCACTTTATGAGGGAATGCCCTAAGAACAGACAAGGAACAGGAAATGGGGGCAATAGAGCCCAATCTTCTTTAGTCGCTCCACCAGACAAAGTTGCATCTAGAGGAGCTACTTCAGGGGCAGGCGGAGGAGGAAACTGTCTTTATGCTATCACTAGTCGCCAAGAGCAAGAGGATTCGCCAGATGTTGTCACTAGTATGATCCAAGTCTTTAACTTTGACGTTTATGCTTTGCTAGATCCAGGAGAGAGTTTATCTTTTGTGACTCCATATGTTGCGATGAATTTTGATGTTCTTCCTGAGCAACTTCTTGAGTCATTCAGTGTTTATACACCTGTTGGTGAGTCTATTCTAGCAGAGAGAGTCTATCGTGATTGTACCATTTCTGTCAATCACAAGCGTACCATGGCTGACTTAGTCGAGTTAGAAATGGTAGATTTTGATGTCATTCTAGGTATGAACTGGCTTCTTGCCTGTTATGCATCAATAGATTATAGAACTCGAGTAGTCAAGTTCCAGTTTCCCAGTGAAGCAGTTATAGAGTAGAAGAGTAGTTCAGCAGTGCCTGAGGGTCATTTTATTTCGTACCTTAAGGCAAGGAAGTTAGTTTCCAAGGGGTGTGTCTATCACTTAGTCCGAGTTAATGACTCTAGTGTTGAGATACCTCATCTTCAGTCAGTTTCAGTTGTTAGAGAGTTTCCAGAAGTTTTTCCAGATGATCTTCCCGGAGTCCCTCCTGAGAGAGAAATAGACTTCGCTATAGATATTCTTCCAGATACTCATCCTATATCTATTCCGCCATATAGAATAGCACCATCAGAGTTGAAAGAGTTGAAAGATTAGTGGAAAGATCTCCTAGAGAAAGGTTTTATTCGACCAAGTGTCTCACCTTGGGGCGCTCCGGTCTTATTTGTGAGAAATAAATATGGTTCTCTTAGAGTGTGTATAGATTACCGTCAGTTGAATAAGGTTACTATCAAGAATAAGTATCCTCTTCCGAGAATTGATGATCTCTTTGATCAACTTCAGGGTGCTACTTGTTTTTCGAAAATAGACCTCAAATCAGGCTACCATTAGTTGAAAGTAAGGGAATTTGATATTCCTAAGACAACATTCAAGACCCGTTATGGTCATTATGAGTTTCTAGTCATGTCGTTCGGTTTAACCAATGCACCTGCAACGTTCATGAACCTTATGAATAGAGTATTCAAGCTTTATTTAGATATGTTTGTTATCGTGTTAATTGATGACATACTAATCTATTCGAGGAATGAGGAAGATCATGCTAGTCATCTCAGAGTAGTTCTCCAAACTCTAAAGGATAGAAAGTTGTATGCTAAGTTCTCTAAGTGTGAGTTCTAGCTTGAGTCTGTGGCATTCCTAGGCCACATTGCTTCCGGTGATGGAATTAGAGTTGATACTCAGAAAATAGTGGCAGTGCAAAATTGTCCTAGACCCACATCTCCAACTGATATTAGGAGTTTCTTGGGGTTGGCTGGATATTATAGAAAGTTCATCGAGGTATTTTCATCTATTTCATCTCCTTTGACTTAGTTGACTCAGAAAACAGTTAAGTTTCAATGGTCTGAAGCTTGTGAGAAAATCTTTCATGAATTGAAAAAGAGGTTGACTACTGCCCCAGTATTGACCTTACCGGAGGGTACACAAGGTTTTGTAGTATATTGTGATGCGTCCAGAGTTGGATTGGGTTGTGTGTTAATGCAGAATGGCAAAGTTATAGCTTATGCCTCCGGACAGCTTAAGGTTCACGAGAAGAACTACCCAACCCATGATCTAGAGTTGGCTGCCGTAGTATTTGCTTTGAAAATATGGCGTCATTATCTGTATGGTGTTCATGTAGATGTGTTCACCGATCACAAGAGTCTTCAGTATGTGTTTAGTTAGAAAGAGCTTAATCTCAGACAGAAAAAGTGGTTAGAATTACTCAAGGATTATGATATGAGTATTATTTATCACCTAGGTAAGGCTAATGTTGTTGCTGATGCCTTGAGTAGATTGTCTATGGGTAGTACCGCCCATTTTGAGGAAGAGAAGAAAGAGTTAGCAAAAGATGTGCATAGGCTTGCACGATTAGGAGTTCGACTAATGGATTCCACAGAAGGAGGAGTAGTGGTGATGAATGGGGCTGAATCATCATTAGCGTCTGAAGTTAAGAAGAAACAAGATCAAGATCCTATTTTGGTTGAATATAAGGCAAATGTTCATAAGCAAAAAGTAATGGCTTTTGAACAAGAGGGAGATGGCGTATTGAGGTATCAAGGTAGATTATGTGTACCAAGGGTGGATGAACTCCAAGAGAGGATCATGGAGGAAGCTCATAGCTCCAGATATTCTATCCATCCAGGTTCTACAAAGATGTATCGTGACTTGAGAGAAGTTTATTGGTGGAGTAGTATGAAGAAGGGCATTGCAGAGTTTGTTGCCAAGTGTTCGAATTGCCAACAAGTTAAAGTAGAGCACCAAAGGCCCGGTGGTATGGCTCAGAACATAGAACTTCTGGAATGGAAGTGGGAGATGATCAATATGGATTTCATCACAGGTTTACCATGGTCTCGCAGGCAGCATGATTCGATTTGGGTGATTGTTGATAGAATGACTAAATCAACCCATTTCTTGCCAGTCTAGACTACCCATTCAGCAGAGGATTATATCAAGTTATCTATTCAAGAGGTAGTAAGACTTCATGGAGTTCCAATTTCCATTATTTCAGATAGAGGTGCACAATTTAGTACACAGTTTTGGAAGTCATTCCAGAAAGGCTTGGGTTCAAAGGTGAACTTGAGTACTGCTTTTCATCCTCAGACAGATGGTCAAGAAGAGTGCACTATTCAAACCTTAGAATATATGTTGAGGGCTTGTGTGATTGATTTCGAAGATAATTGGGATGATCACCTACCTCTCATTGAGTTTGCTTACAACAATAGTTACCATTCTAGCATCCAGATGGCTCCTTATGAAGCTCTTTATGGGAGAAGATGCAGATCTCCTATTGGAAGGTTTGAGGTTGGTGAAGCTGGGTTGATAGGACCAGACTTAGTTCATCAAGCTATGGAGAAAGTGAAAGTTATTCAAGAGAGATTGAAAACAGCGCAAAGTCGTCAGAAATCCTATAGAGATGTTAGGAGAAGAGACTTAGAGTTTGAAGTAGATGATTGGGTATACTTGAAGGATTCACCCATGAAGGGTGTTATGAGATTTGGCAAAAAGGGGAAACTTAGTCCCCGATATATTGGTCCTTATAGAATAACCAAGAGGATTGGCAATGTAGCTTATGAGTTAGAGCTACCACAAGAGTTAGCAGAGGTTCATCCGGTATTCCACATTTCTATGTTGAAGAAGTGTATGGGCGATCCTTCACTTATCATAACTACTGAAGACATTGGTATCAATGATAGTTTATCTTATGAGGAGATTCCTGTTCAGATTCTAGATCGCCAAGTTCGCAAGTTGAGGACGAAGGAAGTAGCATCAGTCAAAGTTCTGTGGAGAAATTAGTTTGTTGAGGAATCTACTTGGGAAGATGAGGAGGATATGAAGAAGAGATACCCACATCTCTTCGAATCCAGAGGAGTTCCAAATTAAGGTACTAGTCCTTTTCTTGGCATTTATTTTAAGTTGGCATTTTGTATTTACATTTTATTTGTTGGGTGTTTGAGCTAGATGTTAGATGTTACACCTTATCCTACTAAGAGTAATCTCATTCGAGGATGAATATTCCTAAGGGGGAGATATTGTAACACCTCGCTATTTGAAAGAACAAGAATTAGAAAGAAACCATTTTTGGAAATAATCAAATTTGGAAAGTTTGACAAAGTTAAGCTAAGTATGAGTTTTGGGTCAACTTCAAAAGACCATAACTCCTACCTCGGGATGATTTAGTGTGCTACAAGATATCATAGGAAAGATCTTTGAATTATCTTTCCAACGCCACCGAGTTTGCTCAATTTTGAGTTCGTATGAGGGAGATATGACCATTTCAAGTCGGGCTGTCTAGATAAGGAAAGTCAAAACCGTATATTTGAAGGGTACTTTGGTCTTTTCACTACCCAATTAATTAAATTCAGTTTTGGTAATTAAGTGGGGTCAAAACTAATTGGGTTTTGGGTTCAGTTTACGCTTCATAAAAATAAGTTAGGGTTTTGAGAAGAGAAAAGAAGAGGAGAAAAGAGGAGAAAAGAGGAGAAAAAGATTAGAATCGTCACGTTATTGAAGATTTGCTTGTGGATTTCGCCAAGGGTTGATCCCTACGAGGTATGTGAGATCACACGCCAATTATGATTTAATTTAGTGAAATTATATTCTTGAAAGTATAGAAATTGAGTTCTTGATGGATTTTGTGGAAGTTGCAATTGGGTTCTTGATTGTTGAAGTTGTTGAGAAGTTCTTGAGTTAAATTCATGAAATTACATGTCGTTTTGAGTGGATTCTTACATATTTTGATTATGTATTCGAATCTAAGTGTTTGGGGGAAAGAACCAATTGAATCTAGAGGGTTTAGAGTTGAAAAATGACCAAGAGAATTCGTCAAATTTTGGGGAAAAGAGGTGGGGCGCCGCGCCACTCAAAGAGCCCCACATAAGGCTCCGAAGTTTGGTCTCTGGGGTGCCGCGCCAGCCAGTGCGCCCCAAGCCAGTGTCTGTAGTTTTGGGTCTGGCGCCCCGCGCCACTCAGAGCGCCAGGGTTTCCAAGTCCCCTACCCTTTCCCACTTCTTTCCGTTTGAGTTCCCTTGAAACGTACCTATGTTTTCTAGTTGATTTCTACACTCCAAGGTATGTCTAAACATCATGAAATCATCCATAACATGAGATCATGAGCCTTGAATCCATAATTCAATTCAAGAAAAGTTAAGAGTCAAGTCAATAGGAGTTCTTCGAGTCTTTCAAAAGTCTTTTCACAAATGTTTTAACTTTGTTTTAAGACTTGAGTTTTGAGTTGAGTAAAGAGTAAAGATTGATGTTCATTTCTTCAAAAGAGTATATCGAGACTATGTATTCCCAAAGAGTAAATGTTTTCACTTTTAAACAAGAAAGGAAACATCGATTTCCAACAGAGCCTTTGAGCTAGTTTTTCAGTCAAGAGTAACTGCTTTCACAATTAAGCAAGAGAGGAAACTTTGATTTCCAAGAGAGCCTTTGAGCTAAGTTTTTGAGAAATTATCTCAAACCACAGAAAGAAGTTATGTTTTTAAACATATGAGCTAATATATTTTGGGAGTAGTATTGAGCACCGATATGGGGGAGAGTTCAGACAACTCACAACCCCCATAAACCATGTAGCCATCACGGGTTGGAAAGGGTCATACTTTTTAGATGATTCCTTAGTGTTTTTTAGCATAGACTAGTGGATCCACTTAGTAGTTAGGTTCTATACCCCATGCAAGGTATAGGACGGCCCTGGCAACATGAGGCAAAACGATGTATCATCACATAACTCTTAAGTGATGGTTGTCGGTTAGAGAAACTCCCACAGAAGTATTTTGTATTCTTATATACACACAGAGTTTATATTGTATCTTTGCATACATACAGAGTTACTTTTGTATTTCTAAATACACTGAGTTTTTATCCATGTTTTAATTTTTTTTATTTATATTGCATTTATATTATTGCTTTATATTGAAATAAGTTAAGTTTAGTTGAGTTGAGCCCAGGTATGTTGTTTCAGTTCCTTTTAAACTTATGTCTTGTTTTAGAATTCCCCTCGCATGCTCGTACATTCAATGTACTGATGCCATTTGGCCTGCATCGTTGTTATGATGCAGATACAGGTAACCAGGATCAGCACCCAGCGCTTCGTTGATCCAGTTTAGCATTCAGAGTCTAGTGGTGAGCCTCCCTGCTTTTCGGAGGATTCCTTTTATTGCTTTATCAGTTAGTTCATTAGGATGTCGTAGGTATTATCCCGGCATCCATATCATTTGTTAGAGGCTTCTTAGACAGTTAGTTGATGATAGTTCTTGAGTCTTTCAATTTCAGTTAGGCTTGAGACTTGAGTTGCCACTTTTACCGGTGAATGTTTAATTATAATACATTCTCAGTTACCTTTGAGTTTTCAGTTTACTTTAAGTACATTTATGATTGAGTAAAGTCTTTCGCTAATAGTTAAGCCAGGCCAAGGGTTTGCTTGGGGCCTGCAATGGTTCTCGAGTGCCAGTCCTGCCCAGGGTATAGGCTCGGGGCTTGACAGTAGTGTCGAGTTCACTTTCTTTAAAAATGATATATTGGAACTAAGTGTTCCCAAGAGTAAATATTTTCACATTTAAGATGAGGGAAACACAAATTTACTAAAGAGATTTCATGAGCAGTTTTAAGTACCATCTCTTTTAACAGAAAGATTTTGAGTAATAATTTCAAACCACAAAGAGGAAATTTTTTCTTAAAAACATAATGAAATAATTATATTTTGGGAGTAGTATTGAGCACCGATATGGGGAGAGTTCATACAACTCACAGTCGTTATAAACCATGTAGCCAACGTGGGTAGAGAGGGTCATACTTTTTAGATGATTCCTTATTGCTTTTAAGTATAGCTTAGTGGATCCGCTTAGTTGAGGAGTTTTATACCCCAGCAAGGTATAAGACAGTTCTGACAGCGTGGGCGAGACGCTATATCATCACATAGCTTATTGTAATGGTTGTCGATTAAGAGAATCTTCCAAACGGAGTCTGTTTTGTATTTTTACACACAACTGACATATTATTGTATTTTAAATACATTGAGTTGTTATTTACTGTGTTAAATGCTTTATATAAACTGCATCTTTATTATTGCTTTATACTGAAATGAGTTGAGTAGAGTTGAGACGAGGTAAGTGTTTCTTTCAGTTCCAGTTCAAGCTTATGTCTTGTTTTAGATTTCGCCTCACATGCTCGTACATTCAATGTACTGACGTTATTTGGCCTGCATCATTTTATGAGGCAGATACAAATAACCAGGATCAACATCCAGCACTTCATTGATCCAGTTGAGCTTCAGAGTTGTTGGTGAGCCTCTTTACTTTCCGGAGGATCCCTTGTTTACTTTATTCATTCTCCTTTTATTAGGATGTCGTGGGTCTTGTCCCGACGTCCATCTCAATTAGTAGAGTCTTTTCTAGGCCTTTTGCTCCTTCACAGTTGTAACGACCTGATTCCATCGTTAGGAAAAAGCCAAAGGGGAAAGAATTGGGGGCAGAAAACTTTTTGGTAGTAACTTGAAAATTTCTAGCCTAGTCTAGATTTAGATAAAATCGGAGTCATGAGAGGTCTAGGAAATATGGTAATGAATGAGAGATCTAATTATGATTTTTATCACATGAGTAGATAGCTAAGACTTTAAGGAACCCGTATGACTTTACAGAATTGAATTCGGGCGAGTAGAACTCCCGAAACTGATCTTAGCATGAACGAGTAGTTTTTGAATGTCATGGGTCAGAGGTGTGTTGTGAAATGGGGGTTTGAAACTCTAAATTCGACTCTCTGTTTCTATGCAAGCCGCCAGGGCGGGGACGCTATAGCGGGATAGGGCCCGCCACAACGGGACAGACGCAACTTAAGTTAGAAATAAACCCCAAAAACGTTATTTTCTGCAAGTTTCATCCTTGAAAGCTAAGAAACGACCCAGGGATATTTTTTGAAGGTTTTCCACTTCTTCTAGCACTAAAGGTAAGGATTTTACTCCCCTAATCCATATTTTGATCCGTAGAACTTAGATTCTTGGGTAATTATTGTTAGAGAAAGGTTTTGATATGAAGTTAATGGTGGAAAAAGCCCTAATTTAGGTATTGGGATCTTGGGTTTGGCCTAGGGTTAATAATTTCGATTGTAATACGGGTAATTAGGCCTTGTTTATTGATCCTTGCGTTAATTGTATGTTTTTAGACCACGAACAAGTGGAAAGAATCCGAATAGGGAAGATTCAAGTGCCTTAGAGGGATTCAAGCTTTGGTTTTGAGGTAGGTGATGGTTTGATTTCATGTTTGTGTGATGTATGTTAGTATTTGCTTCATTGTAATGCATGTATGTATGCGAATGTTGCACTATTGATCACACCTAATGTAAACGAGTATGAATGAATGATTGTAAGACATGAATCAACACTTGATTGTATGATTATGAGAATGAACATTCTGATTGTGATTGTGGCATGTTGAATGGAACGGGTGTCACGTTCCGAAACACTAACTGAGATCGGATGTCAAGTACCGACATACATATTGGAACATGTGTCACGCTACGACACACTAATTTGGATCGGGTGTCATGATCCAGCACACTAACAGTTTGGGTATGGGTTCCATGAGAGGACCATTGACTTGTCATATATGCGTATTGTTGAGAATGTGGAATTGTACATTGCTCCTGGAATGATAATTGATATTGTATATGTTCGGTATATGTGTGTTTACTATGTTGTGATTGCTTATATATGTTTCACTTACTGGAATAGCCGCATGATCCTACCAGTACACTGTGGTTGTGTACTGATACTGCACTTGCTCTTTCTTTGTTGAGTACAGGACATCTTCAGACGGCTACTGACAGACCTCGTTTAGGAGATCAGTGAGCAAGATCAGATTCAAGGGTGAGCCAGTTCTTTCAGGCTGCCATGGGTCCTCTATGTTTTAGTCCACTCTTTTCAGACTCAGACTTTCTAGTTAGATTTACTCGTATGTTTAGTTTGGGTTTTACCCATTTTCCTTAGACTTGTTAAACTTTAGATGTTTTGGTACATTGACTTTCAGGTTCTAGGCGTTATTTCCGCAATTGTTTAGTTATTGTTTGACAAACTTCCGGAGTTTATGGGAACACCACTTTATTTCTGCATTTAAACCTGCTTTCGTATCTTTAAATGTTTAGTTTTGGGGTTAGTTGGTTAGTAGTAATAGTTCTCCCACCGGAGGGTTAGTGTGGGTGCCACTCACGATGGTCTGGGTCGTGAAAAAGTTAGTATCAGAGCCCTAGGTTTGTTGATCTCGGTGTACCAAAATGAATCTTGTAGAGTCTTGCAGAATGGTACGGAGACGTCTGTGCTTTTGTTCGAGAGGCTATAGGACTTTAGGAAATCTCTCTGTTTTCTCTTGTCGCCTTTCGTGCTATAACTTGGTTCCAATTGGTATCTGGTGATCCAAATTGGTTTCTAATCTCCTTCACTCTTCTGTTCGCAGATGGTTAACACTAGATTCAACGGTGTTAGGCCCGTAGCTCCCGTCAATGCGCTAGCTGAGGAATCCACAGCAAAAGGTCACGGTCGAGGCAGGGATAGAGGAAGAGCAAAGGGCAGAGGGCGAGGAAGGGTAGCACCTACTACGGATGGAGCACCGGTTGAGAATGCTCCCAGAGATGAGGTTCCTCCCGCACATCATGAAGATGTAGATTAGACTGTGGAGATTAAGGACGAGGGGGATATTGGACAGGAAGAGGATGCACCGGCTAGGAATACCGGCGTTCCTCCCTTGGACCCAGTTTCATGCTCTGTTCTTGGAAAAGTATGTGCTCCGGACCTTGAGAGATCGTAAGAAGGATGAGTTCATGGCTTTGGAGCAAGGTAGTATGTTTGTGGCTGCTTATGAGGCTAAGTTTCATGCTTTGTCTAGATATGCTACTCAATTGGTGACTACTGAGGAAGAGAGGATCCGTCTATTTGTCAAAGGACTGAACTCTTAGTTACAGGTATTGTCTGTGCACATGACTTCTATAGGGAAAAGTTTTAATGAGGTAAAAAATTTTGTGAAGAAAGTGGAAGGAGTGAGGCGCGATGGGCAGGATAAGGCATTGGCTAAGAAAGCTAAGAGCACAGGTAACTTTCAGGGCTCCTACTCCAGAGGTTCAGGCAAGCTGACACTTGCAGCCTGACCAATTCAGTCCGCTATGCCCACTTCTACAGGTAATTACTCGGGAACTCCACCTCAGAATTTTATTCAGGATAGCCAGGGAGCCGCACCTTCGGCGGGCAGCAGTTCATCTTTTGATCGGACTTGTTATAATTATGGAGAACCTGGACATATGAGGAGAGATTGTCCCCACCCGCGCATGTTGGACCCTGCGCAGCAGCAGACTAGAGCAGTGGTACACGCGAGAAATGGTAATAATGGTCGAGGACATCCACAAGGTGGGCGAGGAGGAAATCAGCGCGGCCATGAAGGTCGGGGAAATGGTAACGCAGGCATAGGTGTGGCACAGCCAGGCAGGGAATTCGCCCGTCAAGATGACATGGCTCAGTGTTATGCCTTTCCAGGCAAGAGCGAGGTAGAGTCTTCTGACGCAGTGATCACATGTACTATTCTTGTTTGTGACCTGATGGCTAATGTGTTGTTTGATCTGGGTTCTACTTATTCTTATGTGTCCGTTCAGTTTGCCTTGGGATTTGATATGATTTGTGATGTACTTGATGCCCCCATCCATGTTTCTACCCCAGTTGGAGAGTCTATCATAGTCACCCATGTCTAGCGTGCTTGTCCTATTTTATTTATGGATTTTCAGACTTGGGCTGATTTGGTTATTTTGGATATGACTGACTTCGATATCATCTTAGGCATGACTTGGTTGTCCCCCTATTATGATGTACTTAATTGTAATACTAAGTCTGTGACTCTAGAGATCCCCGGTAGGGAAAAGTTAGAGTGGAAAGAGGTGTACAAGCCTAAGCCAGCTAAGATCATATCCTCCATTCGGGCTAGGAAACTGGTGGGGCAGGGTTGTTTGGCTTATTTGGCTCATATTCGTGATGTTGAGGTTGAGTCTCCCTCTATTGAGTCTATTCCCGTGGTGTCAGAATTTAGAGAAGTGTTTCCTACTGATTTTCCTGGTATGCCTCCGGATAGAGATATAGATTTCTGCATTGATTTGGAACCTGGTACCCGCCCCATTTTCATCCCTCCGTATCGCATGGCTCCGGCGGAATTGAGAGAGCTTAAGGCTCAAATTCAAGAACTTCTTGATAAAGGATTCATTCGTCCTAGTGCTTCCCCATGGGGTGCCCCTGTCTTATTTGTTAAGAAAAAGGATGGTAGTATGAGAATGTGCATAGACTATCGTCAATTGAATAGGGTCACCATTCGAAACAAGTATTTACTGCCTCGGATAGATGATCTTTCTGATCAGTTGCAGGGTGCATCCGTTTTCTCTAAGATTGATCTAAGGTCTGGCTATCATCAGTTAAAGATTAGGCCTGAGGATATACCAAAAACGGCATTTAGGACCCACTATGGGCACTATGAGTTTCTAGTTATGTCGTTTGGGTTGACAAATGCACCTGCAACTTTCATGAGTTTGATGAATGGTGTGTTCAAACCATTTCTTGATTTGTTTGTTATAGTATTTATTGATGACATTTTGGTTTATTCGAAAAGTGAGGAAGAGCATGCCGACCATCTTCGTATTGTTCTGGGTGTTCTTGGGAAACAAAAGTTGTATGCAAAATTTTCTAAGTGTGAATTTTGGTTGACTTCGGTTGCCTTTTTGGGGCATGTAGTTTCAAGGGAAGGGGTAATGGTAGATCCCCAAAAGATTGAAGCAGCCAGAAATTGGGTTCGGCCTAGCTCGGTAATGAAAATTAGGATTTTTGTGGGGCTCTCTAGTTACTATCGACGGTTTGTGAAAAAATTCTCTTCTATTGCCACACATTTGATAAGGTTGACCAAAAATGAGGTACCTTTTGAATGGACTGAAAAATGTGAGGAGAGCTTTCAAAGGCTCAAGACTCTCTTGACCACAACACCTATTCTTGCACTACCGGTGGAAGGTAAAGATTTTATTGTTTATTGTGATGCTTCACATTCAGGTTTGGATGCAGTGTTGATGTAGAATAAGAATGTCATAGCTTATGCATCGCGGCAGTTGAAAGTACATGAGCGGAACTACCCGACACATGATTTAGAGTTGGCAGCGGTAGTGTTTTCTCTTAAGATCTGGCGGCATTATCTTTATGGTGTCAAGTGTGAGGTATTTACTGACCACTGTAGCCTACAACATGTATTCACCCAAAAGAATCTAAATCTGAGACAGCGAAGGTGGATGGAGTTACACAAGGATTATGATGTGACCATCCAGTATCATTCGGGTAAGGCTAACGTGGTGGCAGTCGCATTAAGCCGGAAGGCGGTGAGTATGGTAGTCTAGCTTACTTGGGTGTGACCAAGCAGCCTTTGGCTAAAGAAATTCAACATTTGGAGTCTAAGTTCATGAAGTTGGCATCTCAGAAAAAGGTGGGGTGTTAGCTAGCATTGAGTTTAGGGCCACCTTCATTGAGGAGATCAAGGCCAAACAGTTTGAGGATGAGAATTTGAATGAGTTTAGAAAGAAGACAGTGATTGGTAAGGAACAAGATATGGTTCTTGATGCGGGGGGGGGGGGGGTGGGGGGGGGGGGGCTCAGTTTTAAAGGAAGGATTT